>JAXQQM020078113.1:0-14822 GCA_034641835.2 Pinus albicaulis
ATAGTGAAGCGGGTTTTCAGATATTTGCGTGGCCCTAGTGATTATGGCTTGTGCTACCAGGGAAGACTAGGATTGGACAAAGTTTTGGACATCTGTGGTTTTGTTGATGCAGATCTAGACCAAAGGAGATCTAGACCAAAGGAGATCTACAAGTGGGTATGTGTTTATCGTACTTGGAGGTGTAGTTAGTTGGATGAGTAAAAGACAGTCTGTAGTGGCTCTTTCAATATGAAGGTTGTTCTTACTTATCAGCCCTCATCCTTGGACCTTGGACCTACATTTTGGTAGCAAGGTAATTTTAGCCTACTTCACAAAATACACGCCCAACGAGGAGCATTCAGGATGTGTACTGCTTATAGGATAGCATTTCCCTTGAATTTTTTGATAGCCCCAACCATGGTCCTCTTGTAAAATCATTGTAAATATTTTATAAAAATAAAATCAAAAAAGGGTCTTGAGTCAAGGACATGGATTCCCAGGGAAGGCTGAGAGGAGTTCCTTGCTTCGGACTATCTATGGGTTTCTTGTACAAAGAAATATAAATCATTTTGAGACCAGTCTTAAGAGTAGGGTTGGTAGACGCCAATGGATTGTGTTGACCTCTCTGCAATAAGGTTCATCTTTCATGATTGTCTTGATTGAATTATGGAATATGTTCAAACCTTCTTACTTGAGCAAAGGTGTTCCATATTCTTGGAAAAAACCAAAAAATCAAAAAATTTAAAAAATGTAAAGAGGGTATACCCTAAAAGAAAGATCAAAGGGTAAAAAGAATAAAATGGTCAAAAAAGAGGAAGAAATGAACCCCAAGCAAAAATAGACCAAGGAAAGTGTGCAAATCTAAATGCCACTATTATTTCATTTTTGTAATAAAGCAATTGTGTGCAGCTTTGCCACAATTCATGAATAAGTCAAACTGTTTAAACTTGGCTTAGTCATATTTCAATTTCATGTTGTAGATTAGAGAATAAATATCTAGCCAAACAGTTTAATCTTGGCAGATAAGTAGATAGGTAGAGTAAATAAAAAGGTGCTCAATAGCTTAATCTGAGCCCTTGGATGTAATAAGGGTAGAAATAGATAGATTCATCATGTAAAAAGGAAAAAGATTGATCAGGGTTTGCAAGTCTAAATGCACCCTAATAAAGAAGAGAAAATGGTAGTGTTTAGTAGATAGGGTAGGTAGATGGTGCTGCAAAGTGTTATCTGATGAATGGTGCTGCTACATGTTGGTTAATCATTTACTTTCATCACAAGTACTGAAGCATAAAATACACTGGAAAATCACAGCAAGCAAAGGTCAAATTCATTAACTTCCCTTATCATTTTCCCCTCAAAAGTTTTACTAATTTTCCCCAAAAGTACTAAGGTAATTGGAGATCAAAGGGGCTCAAGGCATTTCCTTGACTTCTGGAGGGACCGGACCCTCGGCCCAATGATCAAAAAGACCTAAGCACTTGAAATAATTCATCATTGTTATCTTCCATCTTTAACTTTTTCCTAAGTAAAATCCTATTTTACTTAGGAAACTGATGCAAAATTCCATAAAAAATTCCTCAAAATAATTTGTTATTCTAAGTTTAAGTGTTGAAGATAAAATGTTTCAATTTACTTCATAAGTTATCACTTTCTTAGATGTACAAAGATGTTTTGATTTTCCTTGTCCTTTACCATATTAACATTTAATTCTACTATATTAAATCCCTAGTAAAATCCCTTTTCCTAAGTATATAACTCCCTTTTCTATAAATATCCCCAAAACCCATTTATTATAATGTTTACCAAAGTATATATTCCCGCACATTGAAAATAAAAACCCCGCTTTATACATCCTTTGGTTAAATATACCTTTATAATATAAATCCCGCCCCTATGGTGAATTAATTGTATTAATTCATTCATCATATAATAAAAATATATATCAAAACTTTAGACATACTATATGTATGTTTAATACCAAAACATATCAATAAAACTTTGTGAAAGTCTTACGCCACCGTGGTTCGTCCACGTGGCATTCCACCTAGCCAACTCCGCCGCAACCCTGTTCATTATACACCTGGGGTTAATTAGTCATCTGGACTAATTAACAACCTTCTCCGCCTATTAAAATTTCCCCGGGGTGATTACATTACGCGTTAAAACCTTTTAAAACCCGACGGGCCCACCTTTGAACCCTCCGCATGTTCCCCATCCCTTCAGCCGTCGGATCACCCATTCATAGATCAACGGTCATTATTAATCCCGCTGCCCATCCCTTGCCAGCATCTTAACCAGCGGGGGATGGGTGGTTTTTGAAAAGTCAGACATCCACGTGGCAAATGCTCTGTGGAATCGCTCCCCCCGCGATCAATACCACCCGCGATCAAAAGCGGTGCGGGGAATTCCCGCTTACCACTTACCGCCCGACTCTACACGTCATCCCGTACTACCATGACGTCACACCTCGAAAAAACAAAAAAACCTTTTAAACTTGTAAATAAGCCATTTTTCGTGTTTTTTAGTCTTTTTCATTATTCTGAGAAGAACGTTGCTCCCGCTGCGATTTTCGAAATTTCCGCTGTAATTGACCATTTCGCCCCAAAATTCTGCTGCGCCCGTGTTGAAGAACGTCCCCGCCATTGATCATTACCTATTAAAGAACCAGTTTCCGTCTAAAAACAGGTATTTATCATTTACGCCCCGATTCCAAATAAAACTCAGTTTCCTTTGTTTTTCTCTGAAAAAGTGGTTAAAAATCATCGCTGAGTCCTCCCTGAAAATGTTAAACCAGTGAAATTGCTTCCAGAAAATGTAAAATTGTTCCAATTTCCTTCATTTCAAGAATCCCGCCCGGCTCGTGAAGAAAACGAAAACCTCCATTTTGAATCCACAAGAACCAAAATGGAGGTCCCCACAGCTCTAAATATCACTCCCTTGAATGCTCCTCACCGTGAATTAGACTATTTACCCCTGGTAGATGAAGATTTCCAAATTAAAGACCTGTGTTTTGATGAAAGTCCCCGATTGAGCTTCTGTCGCTGCAGAGACGAATTCTCAAAAGGGCAAGATCTTATAGGGTTATGGGAATCCAATCTCCCAAGGTATCTTATTCCTTCAGTCCACATTTTCCCTGAAATCATTCATTACTGTCATGCAAACTATGATCCTGCACAGAGAGCTGTCTTAACTCCTGATCAAAGTGTTCTATTTCCTATCACACCTCAGGCTATCAATGCTATGTTACACTTTGAGCCAGAGCAAGAATTAGCACCATTATCAATGGAGGGATTGATTGAGAAAACCAGACAGTTAACCCCAGAGAAATTAAAATCCATGTGTCAGTATTTCATGCTACCTGAGCATCAGCCAAAAGGGGCTCCCCCCTATGGTTTTTACTATTTCAATACATTGGGAAGGCTAGTTGTAAACATAATATCCTTTGTCTTAGGATTCAATACCAGTGAATATGTAGATGAGATAACTTTGGCCTTGCTATCCATATTTACTCCTGGGCAGCCTCCTGAGATTAAATATGATTATGCTTCCTTCATTGCCAACAAGATCCATGAACAATTTTTAAGGCTAGATACTGAAAAAGTTTTCAAGTACTCCTCAGTTATCTATCATCTCATGATCTATTATCAGTCAGACAGGTTCCCCTTCCCTGTTCAGAAACTTGATGCTAAGGGTAATCCCAGGTCTGTCATTTTTTGGTCCCCCATCATTCATTCTTCCTCTGATTCTCCCTACTCCTATTCAGAATTCATTGATCAGTTTGTACATCCTGCTACAACTCTGTTAACAGGAATTTCTCCCCCCAGACTCAGTACTGAAATTAGAAAGACCTTACAATTGTCAAAGAGTTATAAAGTTGGGGATTGGTACTTGTACCAAAACCATACAGTCATCAGAATTTATGGATGTGAATTACATCCATTTAAGTTACCCAGATATGTACCAATGAGAATTTTTGCCTTGGAATACTTTAGGCAGATGAACAATTCAGATGTAATCCATTTCTGCAATGTAAAGAAGAAAGCCCAGTTAAGAATCAAAAGCCAATTAGGTCCTTTCATCTGCAATTCTAGAGAAGCTGAGAGAGAAGCAGAAAATCTATTAGAAAGGAAGTTCTAGACATCTTTCCGTTGGGTCCCTTATGACCCCTTTGGTTTCATTTGTGAAAAGAGGTTAAAGAATAAGTCATCTCCTTATGTACATCACAAGATTCCTGACTTAGAACAGTATGCAAATCAAGATGAATGGGTTAAAGGAACACTTGTTGAAGAGGAAAGTGGAGCTGACAAATTGAATAAAATTATGAAAGATGTTGAGAAGAACTTTGACCTGGAAACGTATGATCAAATGCAGGTACCTTACATTGGCACATCTTCAGCAGCTACTCTACAACAAGCATTACAGGAAGACAGTCCATCAGTAGCAGCAGAACCCAAGGGTAAAGGAAAAGAATCTGTAGTTCAGGTTATTGAAACCTTGGTCATGGCAGAAAAACCACAGAGTTCCAAAGTACCAGAATCATCTCAGGCTTCTCCCACACCAGCAATACACATCCAAGTTCCAGAAATGCAAACTCCATTAAATGTAGAAATAGGGAAGAAAAGGCTGGCTCCAGAACCACTCCTTCAAAAGGAGCCTCACAGGTTTATCAAACTAAGAAACACAAATCAGATCCACCTCCAGAGGTAGAAATTATAGATGAAGTATTCGATGATGGTAGAGAAGATAGTCAGCAAACAGGCACAGCAAGTGAAACAACCATGAGCCAGAAAGGGAAAGCCTCGCAAAAACAACTAAGCACTAAAGTATCTTCCTTCAGACCGCCAAAGACAGATACTGGAGACATTAAAAGAACCTTCATTAATATCAAAACGAAGAATGATCCATTGAAAATGAAGGTATATGATCAGTATATGAAGATGGCTCCTCATAATCAAGAAAGGCTGATGTCTGCATTTGATCTTTCACAAGGTAAAATGCTGATGAGCCACCTCAAAGCAAAGGTGCCAAAGCCAACTTCAGCAACAGATTACATCAAATCAAATTTTGAAGTTTTAGCAAAAGATATCCATCCCCTGGATCAGATAGAGCTTCATAGACAAACAGGGGAAATGGTTTATTCTACTCTCACCAACAAAGCCATGGCGGCTTTAACGCTGCAAGATTCCTTGAATAATACTACTGCACAATTGAAGATTGAGAGGGCCTCCTCACAGGCCAAGGATAATAGAATAAAGTCTCTAGAAGAGATCATCATTGGTTTGGGTCACAATCCCAAAGACATTAAAGGTATTGAGGCATTGGTAAAGAAGAAAGAGGATGATATAGCTGCACTCAGAAAACAGCTAAAACTACCAGCCTCGAGGCACCCTCAGACACAGGAAGTTATAAAAGGAAATTCACAAGAAGAAATGATGGAGTTGCTATTGAATATGACAGAGCGACTAAATGAAACAGAGAAGGAGTTGGAAAAAGCATTGCAGGAACAGGAAATTATCAAGCAGACTTCAACAACAGGTACTACAACCACAGGGCAGCAGGAACAACCATCTCGGGTGAACACTTCTAATTTGAATTCTGAGGACTTAATAAAACAGATGGAGAGTTTGCAGCTAAGGGTCACAGAACTCCAAGAAACAAAATTGCAATTGACAAAATTGGAGGAAAAATATGACACATCCAAAAAGACAGCTGCTGACAACCTCAGGGAAATAAAAAGATTGGAAAAATTGGTTGAGGCTTTGCAAAAATATCTTTCACTGGAAAAGCCTCTGAACGAAATAAATGATATTCTTTGGTGCAACATCATTGAATTAATAAAGGGTATTTGGCCCTCGATTCAAGCTATTTTTGAGCAAAATGAGTTAGTCAAGATAGCACAAGAAGAAATAAATAGAACCAGACATGAATTAAGAGGCAGGCCTGAGCAGGCCCAGCAGCTTATTCAATTTTTGAATTCCAGAACAAAACAACAGCTTGCATTGTTAGGAATTGATGACAGGACAGGGGCAGTTTTGGAAGCAAAGAGAGTTTTCACCAAGAGGACTTTCATGCAAAATTTGGAAAGAAAGTGTACAGACATTTTGGTTGACATCAACAATTTCAGAGAAAAATTCCAAGCTCTACTAGATAGTGGGTTACCAAGTCCCATGCTCACAGAAGATCAAATAGTAGACTTGGAAACCTATGAGAAGAGAATAAAGGCTCATGCTAAAAATGCAGCTGTAGGTTCTACTAGCTCATCAGAACCTTCATTACCAACTGGACAAAGTATTTATGATAAAGTGAGGAATTTATTTCATATGGAGCATGAAATAAAGTATCTATTTCCAAATGATCCCACTTTTTATAAACTTACTGAAGCAGATGAAACTTTGAGAAAGCTCAGAAGAACTATGATACCAGATGATCAATGGTGGCATGAAATGTTGGAGATTCTGTAAAGGTTGCTTTCAGGACGAGAATTTATCTTTACTGTCAAGTAAATGGTAAAAATAGGAAAACAGATGAAAGAGTATCAGGTGAAAAGGTTAATGAGTATCCGTGAGAAGAAAGAGTGTCCAACAAGCAAAAGAAATACGCAAGGACAGCACATAGCACTATTTCAGTACTTACCTCCAGCACATCCACGGAAAAAGGAACAGCACATCGGCAGTTGCCCATTATTCTATCCACGAGACCCTTTGTCTCTTGATTGTTTGTAAATTATGCTTTAAGTCAGCCTAGATATTGGCTAAGATAGTGTAAGATTGTTTAAGATTATTTTTTGTATAAATAAACCCTCAAAGAGAGTGTTGAGGGTGGATTCTATTACTCTGTTGTAACACTGAGATTTTCGGAATAAAAGCTTTTGGAGAAATTTACTTGTGGCTTACTGGATGACGATTTGAAGCACTGGACTTGTTGCAGGATTCATGTGTTGGACTACAGTTCAATAAGTGTTTCTACCCTTTGTTTGAAATTTTATATTAGTTTATAATACCATCATATCCATTTCTGAATAATTTACATAAAGGATTGAAACGGAATTTGCTTAATTGTACTCTGTTTTCAAATGTGATTGTTCCTAAATGTTTTCTTCTAAATTAGCTATAAGCATGAATTCTTAAATGCTCCTGCTTCGCTAATTTAAGCATTGTTGATTGCTATAATAAAGAATCCTTTATTGCTCTTTGTTTGTAGTCAATTCACTTCTTTCTTTTGAACATGGTGAAAGATTCTTAGTTGCCTTTCATCCCTTCAAGATCATCCCACCCACTTTAAATTTTAAGGATTGTTCTCTGTCTAGCTATCTTGCCCTGTAATACCATCTTGTGTTTAGAATAGAAATCCAGTAAAGCCATCCTTTGAATCCATAGCCCAATGGACTGAAAGCTCTCAACCTTGCCCTTAGTTTGTGGATTCCACCAATTTCCCAAACAAACTCTTGAAACTATAACTAGCCTAAAACCTTCCAAGAACAAAGATAAATCATAAAGAGAGAGCCCTCTCTGGATGCAGATTGGCTAGATTCTGCATCTAAAAGGTTGGTTTGTGGTTACCTCGGGTATACTTTCCTCTTACACAACTTCTAGGAAAACCTGAGTGATAACAGATTGGTTATCAATTTAATTGGGAATTCAATTTTTTATGCAGAGATGGAATTTTCACTCGGTTGCTCAGCCATATAGAATTCAGTATCCAGCAAGAAGAGACGAGAATAAGGAAGAAAGAGAGTAACTGATTTTGGTTGGAAATATTGGTGGACAAATGGTTTCTCCCTAGTGAGGAAAAATGCATCTTGATTCCCAGTAAAGCTATAGGGTGGAGATGGTTTTCTCTAGATTCCCTCAATGGTGTCGGTGGAGGATTATGTCCTTGGATTCCTAGAGGGAGATCTGTTGAAGTCGTCTTGTTGTTAATTTACAATGGGTTTTGGATTCCCCTAAGTGGGTGGAACCACTGTGTGTAGTTTAAGGGTGGAGAGGTTACTCTTTGGATTCCCTTGGTATCTTGGTATACTCTGGAATCCTTGTGTTATATTAACTACTGAGCCACTCATGGGTGGAGGAGGGAGTTCCTCTGGAGTCTCTATTTCAGCTGGCAGTCGGTGTTTTATCCCTCAAGCTAGCCCCTCGGTATTTTCAATATAGATTGGGGGTAACAGGTGCAAGTGAGCATGGTTGCAACTATCTAAGGTTGAGTGGAGAGACCTTGTCCCAGACTCAGTTTTCCATCACATTCCAAGATAAGTACTTCTATGCACTTGTAGTGTTATTGAACATGCATTTGAATTCTAGATTGAAATGATGTTGATAACTATAATGAGCATGTGTTTTTATTTATGGAATGAGATGGTGCGTATAAAATTGATAAATAGGAGTATAATTTATTCCTGACTTGGAATGGTATGCCTTGTGAACTGCATGATTGTGCTATTGAAATGCATAATAAATAACAAATGTACACAATTTAAAGACACCATAATGGTTCATAGGAACCATATTCAACCATGACAGTATTTAATATACAAGTCCTTTTATTACATGTATAATGATTACATGGGAGATAACATGTTTGACAGGGCCTGTGTGAGCATTTGATTTTATAAATCCCATTACAATTCATGTGGTTACATGTGTAATTTGAGTATGACCTCATTGTCTAACTACACTAACTGGTGAATTTACATTAGAGGCTCTGATGGCCTTGCATTTTGAGCAGTCCCAGAGGTTTTCAACAAGATTCACAATGTTATTAGCTATGGTAAGGCTAAAAAACTCATGTGAAGGTTAGGCCCGCATGATGGGAGATGCACCAAAATATTCATTTCTTCCATCATAATCTTCATTGAAGTGAAAGAAAATGACTAGGTGGATTGTTCAATCAATTTTTTGTTGTAGAATATAACATGATAGTTGTCAATTTAAACCTTAGAATTCTAAGGCGGTGAACACTAATGGGGCTCATGCCGAGGTAAAAATAAAAAATAAATTCATCTTTGTTGGGACAAGAGAGGTAGCACATGTGAACAATTGTATCAAGTTGATTCAAAGGAAGATTGTGAGGTTTGAGAAAACTCAAAGTGATTTGGATGATAAAACCATAATGGCGAATAATAGCGGAGTCAATGCCACAATTAACCATGATGAAGGAGAGGGAAGTGTGAAACACTAAAATACTACGAAAGGGACGATTGAGGAAGAAAATAATTAGTGAAAGGAATTCTTTGAGTAATAAAGGATTAGAGGAGACAAGGTATTATCACCAAAAAATGATCACCTATCCATTTTTACCTAGGTGGATCGAAATACACCACGTGAGTTTAATTTTACCATAGTAAATGTAGAAATTATACAACATATATGTATATCATGGATTCAATCCAATCTAACAATGTACTAAATTTAAATACTAAATCACTTCTACAAATCAATTATGGAATTAAAAACACAAACGCCAATCACATGAAGCAAAGAAGAATCAATCAAACCACAACACAAATAATTTATTGGGGAAAGGTTACTGCTCAAAAACCCTCTATCATATATTGTATATTCCACAAGGAATCATGAAACAATTACAATGCACTCTTCTCACAAGGGTCTTCTACAATATTCCTATCGTCTCACACTGATCCAAACAAAATCGGGCCAACACTTAGCTAATTCTCAGCCTGCCTTGATTTTGGTGATATTTTTTCTCCTGTTGCCAAGGTAACTTCTATTAGATTACTTTTATCTGTTTTTGTTGTAGAAATTTTAATACAATTATGTATTTCTAGATTCTCCTGATCTAACAATTATATGCCACTGTTAAATACAAAATCCTTCTACTTAAATTCTTTGCAGAAATTTAATCGCCAATTGCAAACACATGAAGAAAGATCAATCACACATAAACAAATGTTTTTACCGGGAAAGCATAAAGCTAAAAACCCCACTATCATATATTATGTATATATCATGGATAATGAAACAATCTCATACAAAATCTACTCCAAGAGCTCTCAGTACAATATACAATCGTCTCACACTGTCATACAAAAATTGGCTCACACATGCACCAATTTACAGCCTCCTGATAGCCTGCCTCCATTGTGCAATCCCTGATGATCAAGAACTTCTGAATGATTAATTCTAGCCTGCCTTGACTGCACAATACTCATAGGCATCTCCAATGTGTGTGTGGTTGCATGAGCGCACCCACTAATGTCACAACAGATAGTCAAAGGGTTGTCTCTTTCCCCTATCTCTCAATGGGGTCTCCATGGAATCTAACATGCAGACATGCATGTAGTTACTTGTTAGTAAATCTTCGATTACATGTGAGGCCACTCCCGCCTTCAGACTAATTTAATATTTAATTCATTGATCTCTCACTAGTGTATCTTTAGTTACAACTAGTTACAACTAGCACAATTGAGTTTAACTCACTTAATTGAGTTAAACTACTTTACAACTCACATAACTACACATCCAAATCTGTTACAACTTTGTATCACTCAGTTATAATGAAGTCCACTTGCATGTCCCACCAACCAACCTTAGAACTCGAAATTCCTTTAGTTAACTGGTTTGCCACTTCAGTTAACTGTAATCAAGTGCTTCAAGAGAATAGATTATTATTTATTGTCTAATTATTATTAAGAGATAATAATAATCGACATGCATTCTACTTTTAGACATGCAATCCACAAACTGACTTCGCACATGCATTCCAAAAATAGACACCCATCCATAAATATAATTTTCTCAACCATCTATAAATAGACTCCCGCTATAAATAGACTTTGCTCAATATTCTAAAAATAGAATACACCTAAAAATAGCCTGTGTGGGACCCACCTAGTGTAGGTGCTTAATTTTCACTAGGATCAAGGATGTTGTTTCTGGATGCCAATTTCACTGTTTCTTGTTGCAATCTTCAACACTCCCTCTCAACAAGAAAGGAATGTATTTGCATGTGACATGCAACTCCATGCATTCGCCCTGCAACCTTTGCATGTGCCATGCAACTCCATGGATGCACCCTACAACCTTGTATGCAACACTTATCTAGTGTTTCTCGCACATGCAACACTTTTGAAACTGAATAGCCTCCAAACAACTAAATCAATATAATGCATATGTCATCAAAGTCTTCTGACTTCTGCTGGTACCAACTACACATGTCTTCAAGAACCACTGCGCTGCTGACCTCTGCTTCCATGCAATCTGCACTTGCTGTCAACTCTTATTCGCACTCCAGTATCTGACACTATCACTTTGATTTCATGTCCTCCCGACATATGACTGCATCAATCCAACTGATCCTCTTACTGCTATACTATGGGCTCCTCATAGCCAGGTTTAATTCATGAGATCCACACCATCTCAATGAATCCTGCCCATAAATTTCTTCTTAGGATTACTCATGCATGTTGCCCCACCTCTCACCTGGTGGTATAGTTGCATGCACTACCTCTGCCCATCTGGCACGAAATTTATCTTCATGAGTGTTTGATCCAACTCCATGATCCTTCGCATGTGGCTGCTCCACATCTTGAGGTTCATTCTTACTTGCATGCAAATCCATCTCCCTCTCAAGGTTCAATTGCATGACTTTCTCACACTTCCCAATAGTAGGAAGCTCTGTAGAAATCCCATCTACATCAAGTCTATAGATATTCTTAACTTGAATCCCAACCTTATTGGCTTGCCCTGTTGCTTTGCGTCGCAAGAAAACTTTTCCTTCACTAAATACAACATCATAGCCTCTATCCTCTAACATTGTGATTGAGACTAAATTTTTCTTCAAACCAAGAACATGCATAACATATTTTAAATGAAAATGGTTTACCTAATTCCCTCTCAAAGGTGATGGCACCAATGCCAGTCACACTGTATCTCCATCCTCACCAAATTCAATATGCATCTGGAGATCTTTCTCCACCAAGTCACTGAAATTTTTCTTATCTCCCATCATGTGAAATGAAGCACCACTATCCAAGTACAACCCCGATCCCAATGCATGCGATCAATGAGAATTCAAGATCACATTGCGAGGCAAGAGCCTCACCAGCTACAGCTCCAGCAGCCATCTTGTTCTTCTTCTTATGTGGAAATTTTGTGGCAATATGTCCATACTCGTGACAGTGAAAACACTTCACTTTGGACATGTTGTGCTCCTTTCCATCTTCACTGGCCTCAGATTTAGAATGGAATTTCTTCCCCTTCCCCTTCTTCGCCTTGGCATCCAAAGCACAATCCTCTTCATCATCATGCTTTCATGAAGAGCCATCTTCGGTGTTCTGCCTAAACTCCTCCTGCACTAGATCCAACCACAGTCGTTCCCAATCTGGTAGTTTTTCCCGTCCGTTGACAAAGTCTTCATAACTATGACAAATCTTAGGAAGTCCCAAGAGATCCAAGCTCACCAAATCATCATCAGAAACACTTACTCCTACACTCCCAAGCTCATCCCTTCATTGGACAAACTTTGTTAAGTATACCGGAATAGTGTCGTTCTTTTCCATCTTGATCTTTCTGAGTTTATCCTTCAGTGCCAATTTCCTATGGTCACTGCTGCTTTGGAAAAGACCCGTCAAAGCCTTCCATATTGCAAATGGAGTGGATTTCCCATGAAGGCTTGAGACAATATGGTCTCTCACACCTTCCAACAGAATCCTTCTCGTCTTCGCTACTTTATTTTTCCAGGCATCAAGTAATGCAACATCCGTTGAAGTGGGCTTAGGAACATCACTGTCAATGAATTCCTTCAAGCCATTATCTTCAAGCACCACCCCCATCCTATCCTTCCATGCAATGTAGTTCGATCTGCCCTTGAGTGCATACTTTAACTGCAAACCATTGAAAGCCATTTCGATGTTTACTCAACTGTCGCACCAAGAAATTCTTGCAGCAAATTCAAATTATTTCCACCAACAAACTCAGCTACTGCTTCAATATTGCAATCTTCTTTGCTTCGATGCCATGTAGAAATTTTAATACAATTATGTATTGTCAGATTCTCCTGGTCTAACAATTATATGCCACTGTTAAATACAGAATCCTTCTACCTAAATCTTTGCGGAAATTTAATCGCCAATTGCAAACACATGAAGAAAGATCAATCACACATAACACAGATGTTTTTACCGAGAAATCATAAAGCTAAAAACCCCACTATCATATTTATGTAGATATCATGGATGTGAAACAAACCTCATACAAAACTCTACTCCAAGAGCTCTTAGTACAATATACAATCGTCTCACACTGTCATACAAAAATTGGCTCACACATGCACCAATTTACTGCCTCCTGACAGCCTGCCTCCACTGTGAAATCCCTGATGGTCAAGAACCTCTAAATGATTAATTCTAGCCTGCCTTGACTGTGCAATACTCATAGGCATCTCCAATGTGTGTGTGGTTGCATGATTGCACCCACTAATGTCACAACAGATAATCAAACTGTCTCGTCCCATTCACCTATCTCTCAACTGGGTCTCCACTGGATCTGACATGCATGTAGTTTACAATAGCAAATCTTCAGTTGCATGTGAGATCACTCCATGTGAATTAATTTAATATTTAATTCACTGGTCTTTCACTAGTGTATCTTTAGTTACAACTAGTTACAACTAGAACAATTGAGTTAAACTCATTTAACTGAGTTAAACTACTTTACAACTCACATAACTACACATTTAACTATGTTACAACTTTGCATCACTGAGTTACAACAAATTCCACTTGCATGTCCCACCAACCAAGCTTAGAACTCGAAATTCCTTCAGCTAATTGGTTTTCCACTTCAGTTAACTGTAATCAAGTGCTTCAAGAGAATAGATTATTATTTATTTTCTAATTATTATTAAGAGATATTAATAATTGACATGCATTCTATTTTTAGACATGCAATGCACGAACTAACTTCGCACATGCATTCCAAAAATAGACGCCCATCCATAAATATAATTTTCTCAACCATCTATAAATAGACTCTCACTATAAATAGACTTTGCTCAATATTCTAAAAATAGACATATACCTAAAAATAGCCTGTGTGGGCCCCAATTAGTGTAGGTGCTTAATTTTCACTAAGATCAAGGATGTTGTTTTTGGATGCCAATTTCATTGTTTCTTGTTGCAAACTTCAACAGTTGCTGCATTTGATTTTGAGTTAGAACAGATGGTTTTGAAGACAACATTTCTTAATGGGGATTTGGAAGAGGAGATCTACATGAAGCAACTTGAAGGATTTGCAGTGAAGAGTAAGAAAGAACTGGTATGCAGGTTAAAAAAGTCTCCATATGGGTTAAAACAATCACCAAGGATGTGGTATTAGAAATTTGATACATATATACGAGGACTTGGCTTCACCTAAATCAAAGAGTATCATTGAGTGTATTTTAAATTAATTGGTGACTGTGTTATTTATTTGGTCTTGTATGTGGATGATATGCTGCTAGTTGGAAATGAGAAAGAAATTATCCAAGATTTAAGGACCCAATTGTTCTCCAAATTTAACATGAAGGATCTTGGTGCTACAAACTATATTTTGGGCATGGAAATTAAATGAGTTCAGACAAAGAGGAATCTTTGGTTAAACCATAGGAAGTATGTCAAGAAAATATTACAGAGGTTCAATATGCAGGATAGTAAACCAGTGAAGGTTCCTATTCCCGTAGGTGTAAATTTATCTATTGAATAGTGTCCCAAGACACAATAAGAAGAAGAGGACATGTCTCATGTTCCATATGAAAGTGCAGTGGGTAGCTTGATATATGCAATGGTATGTACTAGACCAGACATTGCATATGCAGTGGGAGTATTGAGCAAGTTTATGTCAAAACCAGGG
>JAXQQM020066988.1:0-23135 GCA_034641835.2 Pinus albicaulis
ATACATTTTCAATCAGTCAGATAATAAAACACAGAGTTTGATAATCTCTCATTGTTTGTAAATTGTCTAAAAAGGTGAATTGATATATCGAAGGGGATCGAATCTTCTATCAACACAATGAAGATATGCCATTAACACTAAGTAGTTGAGAAACAAATCAAGGGATCCCGATGCTTGTGGTCATGTGGTGTCATCCTATTTGTCTTTAAGATTTGGGACTTCTATTCCATGGCGGTATTCTCACACTCCTGTCTTATTTTATCAATTGTATGGTGATTCCACGACATGCGACCAACCTTGTGTAGGCCGAGATGGAGCATTGTAATTCTCGTTTAAGTTGCTTTTGGGAAGACTAGATCTCCTTACACGTCAAATTGAGCTGTGGGAGAGTGACAAAGTGGAAAATGCTACACGTACAGAGGTCAGGCTGAAAATTTTGGAGGCGAGGGTGGACAAGAAAATTATAAAAATGGATTTAGATCTATTTTCCAACAATTTAGAGCTAGTATGCGGTAGTTTATTTGCCAAGGTTGGCAAGATTTTGTATGGTAAGTCAGGCTTTGGGCCCAAGCAACAAGGGCCCTTTGGTGGTGGTGCAGATGGCGCAGAGACAAGCAAAGGGAAAATGGTCTCTAGTGAGGAAGCCGAGCCCTCCAAGTATGTTTAATCATGTATCTTTATGTACTACAAATACCTTTTGTTTATTGGGCAATTTTGTCGGTTATACGAGAAATATCAATGTAGAATCATAGTTCACAAGGCTTGTCGAGGTAAGAAGGCTTTGCTCTGGTTATATTGGAACGTGGAAGCAATAGATCTCACTAAAACAGGGTTTGTTAAATATGATGTAAATGGTTTTGGTCATGTAATCCAGACCATATAATATATAAGTACTTGTTTCGTTAAAAAAATAAATTCAAGGGGATAATAAATAAATAATGATTTATTTATTATCCATATGGGTTTTTCAGAAATAATTTAGGAAAATGGTTCTTTAAATTATTTCGTTAGGTGAAAGTGAGTTTTAATGTGTAAAAACCTATACTACATGGTGTATTTTGATCATCCTAGTGGAGAATGGCTAGGTGATAATTTTTTAGGCGATAACATAGATAGTGATTTTTATGCAATTTTGAATGCATAAATGGAGTAAACATGCTAAAGACCCCAAGGACAATTAGATTTTACAAATTACACAACTCAAACTTACAATTAAAAAAAATCCCTATTAGAATTCGAGCAAAATTGGCCGAAAAGGAACAAAAACATATAATAATTAGATTATGCTAAAAAACTTGGTGTAGATTTTGATACACTTATGTACATAATTGGATAGTGCCATGGTTATACTTTCAACCATTATCTTTGAATATCTTGATGTAATTATGAAAAAGTAGAACAAAAATATATAATCTCACAAGCCCTAAGTAACAAGTGAACCTTGATTCATTGATATACACATATAATAATAATAATAATCATCATCGTCTCTTCGTGGGACGATGGGGTGGTTGTGTTACTGGGATGTTATCCCCTCCACTTGGTTTCAAATCCCACTGGGGGACACCATAGTTATCATAATAAGGTTGGAAGAATAGGCATCCCGTTGGAGTCTGGGATCCTGACTCTAGTTTTCGGTGGTCTCTGGACATCTTAGTGCTAGGCTAAACTATGAGTTTCTAACATATATGACTTGTGAGTTGTTGTATATATTCGAGGAGGTTGCTAGTTTCCTATCAATCATTTTTCCTTTAAATAATAATAATAATAAAATATTAAAATTATAACCAAATCAAACACTAAATTTAATTATATAATTTAGAAAATATTAATTTCTATAAAATAATTTAAAACAATAAATCTATTTAAACAACACAAAATTAACCAAAAATATGTTACCACTTCAAAAATATGTTACCAAGTTATAACGAAAAAGACTATTAATTAATTTGACCGTTAAATCTCCTCTCATTTATTCGCTGCCATCCATAAGGTCGATTAGATTTGTCCACAGAGTTTTCCCTGCCAATAAAATAATTCCGTGCATAACTAACGAGCTTCCACCACTAGCTTCGAAATGCGCCATTAAAAATACTTTAAACCATATTAAAAAAACTTCGTTAGAGTACAACTAAATCTCTGTTCACCATCGAACGCTATTTGGGAAACCCTACTTTTGCGTCCTACACGCTCTTTTGGAAATTTGAAAGTGAAATAAATTCCAGGGTGCCCGCTACCATACTGCAAAGGCCTGCACAATCCTCCATTCAAAGGCATTCATTAATCTTTGTTGTTCAGGTACAGATCACCTATCACACTGCAAAGGCCTGCACAATCCTCCGTTCAAAGTCATTCATTCATTTTTGTTGTTCAGGTACCGATCATCTCGTTGATGAAAATAACCATGACAAATTGTGGGTTGCAGCATTGGTCTTTCCTAACTGAAATCTTATGTGTGTTGCTAACAGTGTTGGCTGGGGCGTCAGCTACTTTGTGGGCAAGCGGCGGAAGTGGAAGCCTCAAATAGATCATGGCGGTGAGTTACTGGATTTCTTCTTAACTCGCCAGCTGCAATTTAAGTATAGTTTGTTTCAATTTTTTGGGATGTATTTTCTGTTATGTTGTTTTTATCGGAGAGTTGACGTGATGAAACAATATTTTATTTGTTATTACCGTTCAAAACCGGTCGGGACCGGAAAGTTTGACGGAGGATAAAGCCTTTATCAGGGTTTTTACACTGATAATAATTTGGGTTAATTAGTTCAGATAGGGAGGGAAGGAGGGAGTTAGGACTGATTCTGGCCTTAGCGACCCCCAAATGGAAAGCATCGCAGAAGTTGAACGATTGCCATCTTTTAGGATGAATGCATGAAGCCTAACCTATCGGGAAGAGCGTGGGGCAATTCGTTGGTGTTTTCGGTCATGGTGATGGGGTTTTATTGTGCCCGTCGGTTTTGTTTTTCCAAACACCTCTTTTAACCCGCTTGGTAGTAATTAGCTTTCAGAAACGAACAGCTTAGGAGCATGGTCCATTTGTAGACTGGTTCTTGTTTTTCTGGGAAGTCAGAGAAAATTGGGGTTCTCTTATGTATGATCCAAGGCGTGGACGGAGGAAGAGGAGGGGATTGGTTCTGGAGGGAGGAGTGGATGTTGGTGATATTAATTACTCTCCCTTTATCAAGGGTTTTCTCAGAAAAAATATTGCATTTTTTGCTCAGCCTAAGCTGTTCTGGGTTCAATCATGTTTCCAATATTCCTATGAAGTGAATTAATAAAAACTGGTGGCAGCTGGAATTACGAGGGGAATGCATTGAATTGTTATATATTTAATGGTGTCATGAGCCTTATCTTGTTGCAAAGCTTTGTCAGAGGTTTAAAGACTTATCCAATATCAACTTAGCAATCACTGTAATAGATTACTCATTAGATGATGAACCACCCCAGATGCTTGTGAATTGTAGGGACAAAACAGATTAGGTAATACATGAATCTACTAGAACATGCATGAGGCCTAGGCATTGGACATAAGTTGACATCGTCACACATTTTGAGACATTATCTTTCACTGTGTTTTTTAATCTTTAATACTTTTGAGGCATGTTGACATTCATTGAGGGATATTTGAAGCACAATCATTTTCATGGCAACTTGCTTAGAATGGTCTAAAAGGCAGTTTAAAAATGTGATTTATGGTGCCTCAGCCCTCTAGAATGGCACAGACTTAAAGAAAAGGCAATATTTTAGGGGAATGTTTAACAGAAGAGGGTGATGCATGGAGGTTTGAAGTTCCAACCTCATCAAGATCATAATAAAGGCTTGATTGATGGAGCATCCTACTTCTAGGGAGGTCTATATCATTCTATTGATATTTTATTTCCTAGGAAATTACAAGAGGAGTCTATAAAAGGACTTTGCAATTTGGCAAGTTGTGTTTTCACCGTGGAGAAATTCTGTGCGGTGGGCTGTAAATCACAGATATATCGTGCAGGTTTAAAGCATTATTAAGAAAATATTCAGGGCTGTAATCACGTCTTGTAAGGTCATTTTAATATCTTGCTATCCTGTCTTCTTTGCTGGAAATTGTGCTTCTGTTACAGAGCAGAGTTTATTCTTTCAGTGAGTTCTGAAAGTGACTTTATTGTTGTCTTAAGGATCCATAATTTCAGAACTCATTATCGTAAGTACCAGGGCTGTTTTTCTTAGTAGAAGGCAGTGTTTTACTTCATGTTTCACAATCTGATTTATCTTATAAAATAAGATTATAGCTAGGGTACTATTGGATTTTGTACACTTAGTATTTGGCTGGAAATTGAAATGCTAGCACTGTCATAGCTAACAAGAATTTCTCTTCTTGCACCTTCATTGGTTGAATATTGTCCATTGTTGAGCTGTCCAAGTCCCCAAGGATTGGGACTCATCTACTTGAATCCAACACCAAATATTTATTGCAAACTATAAATCTTAAATTCCTAAATTTGATTTTATACCAAGGGCTAATAAAGATTTATTTAGTAAACGCTGTTGGCCGCATTGTATGGTTTTTCCAAATCGTGATATGCCACATGTTATGGTTGGTGGCATTTTAGGCTTGTTTCAGGTGAAGTTTTTGTGTTTCGTGGAGTTTTGACTACCTTGGCATTTGGGGTGGTGTTTCTTGCAAGATAGGGGTAAATCGTCGACCCTGGTTATGAAGCCTAACTCTATGGGATGAAAGGAATTGAACCAATGACCTTCCCAAATGTGGGGGAGAGATATTACATTTGGATCATCACCACTTTAGCTATCTTTTGAAGCAACTTAAGGGCCACTAATGTCTATTGTTGAAGATTGAGATCAACACCTATTTTTACTAACCTAAAGAGTGAAATTCATTTGATTGCAATCCCTTCGAATACCATGTCCCATCTTTCTCCTATCCACTCGAGTTATGGCAACTTCTTTGTGTGTTACAACTCAAGATAATATTGAGGTGTGTTACAATTCTAGATAATATTGAGGTTTAATTGTGGTTATAACTCTTGATTTTTTGTCCCCTGAAATATTTTGTGTGTTACATCTCTAGATAATTTTGAGGTTTAATTGTGTTATAAATCTAGATTTTTCATCCCCTGAAATATTTGGGGGTGCGCTCTAACCATCCCTCAGTCCCCACTGTTCCCCTGTCCCAAAAACCAATGCAACATAGGTTTTAACTCACTAGTCTTGTCCTTTCTCTTATCTATTGAGTTATGAACTCACTTTCTGTTCAGTGTGTACACCATCATCGTGTAAGATTTATTTATTTATCTTTGTAATCCTAATACATTCATGTGGGATATATAATGCCTATCATCAAACTTACATGCATTCACCATGCCACTGATAGCCAATAATTTTGGCCTTATATTTGAATTGCTATATTGCTATATGTATATTTTAATCTTTTGCAAAACAAGGTGGCTCCTTAGATGCGTGCCAATAATAATGTGGTTCAACCCCCTTTCATACAAATTCTAAAATATTTGGAGTATTAAATGGCCATTCCATTTTTTTAGCTTCTTTTTTGCATCGTAAGTTCTACCTAAAGCTTATGGATTTTGAGCATCACAAATGGATTTCGTAGGTGGAAGTTATGCTCCTGACAAGATACCTAACGATTATTCTTTGTTAATTTTAGTTAACCATGGTATGTTCTATGCTTAGAGCAGTTTACTTCAATCTTTCTTCTTATTAGCCCAATTCAATTTCAGATTTGCAATCACATAACCATTGAAAGTAAATGCTGATAGAACATAAAATAAATCGACAGAAGATAAGCCAAGACAAGGGATGCAAATATTTTTGTAATTCTTCTTATTCAACAGAGAGAGAGAAAATATCTTTTACAATAGTCAACAGGATGCCCTAGCCAGCAAAGTTTTTGCTGGTCAAACCAACCCTTCAACCTCCAATCACACTTAATCAAACTTGGTCAAATTTGACCTTCAGTCAAAGTCACACTTAGCCATAAACATGCCACAGAATTGGTCAATGCAGAAGTCAAATTCTGCAGTCAAAACAACAGTCAATGATGCGGTCAACGTCGTAGTCAAAGTGAGCATTTGACCTCAATTTCTGTGCCTCTAGCTGCGACCTCTCTAGATCAGATTTTCTGTCTCAAAACCGCAGTCAAACAGTGAGAGTTGACCCAAAGTCAAAGCTGCCAGAAAAGCCCTAAAAACAATATGAAATTGCAGCTTCCTGTTTCACATGTGTGGAGAGAGAGAAGCCTCTAAGGCTATATGAACCAATCATAAGAGAGAGAGATGTGTGAGATGAGTGAATGATGAAATGAGCATCATGTCTCTCCTTTTATATCCATGACTGTCGGTGTGTGACACATCTTTTGGGGCTTGTGAGCCTACATTACAATTCTAGTTGACCTTGACAATTTGCACATGTGTGGAAAATAAATTCAAATATAACTTCTGCTCATCGAAACAAGATGATCTTTAGATCAATCTTGCACCTCTCCGAAAGAGGAATCCAACAAAAATATCATCTCCATCATATGAGCAGTGCAACATGGAGTTTGGCCCTAGTTGCCAAATTTAGCACTCACTCTCAAATAGGGAGAACTCCATCTGTCAACCTGTGCAATCTTGTCATCCAGTACCATCATGTAATATCATATATCATCATGCAATCCTGTGTCATTCTGTTTTCTCTGCTTTGCTGGCTCTGCTCTGCTATAATAAGAAGATATGATCGAGAGTGAGTCACAAGGACTTTGCCACTCTCCACTAACCCGTAGTTAGTTTAGAGGTAGAAACCTCAACCATACTCAAGAGTGAGTCACATACTGACCCAAAGTCAGTTTAGAGGTAAGAATTTCAACCAGACTTGATCCCAGATCAAGTTGTTGGACACATCCCATCCTAGACATAGAGAGTATGACAATACCTGATGCGTCCATCGATAATGCTATTGGTCTCTATCCTCATTTCCCAACTCATTGGCCAAATGAGAGGTACTTCCCATGAGTCCCAGATTACATGGGTAGGTTGTATGCGAGGAATAGATCAAAGAGAGGGTGAACCAACTGAATATTATGACGGTGGGGAGAGAGCACACCAATAAGGTAAGGCGATCCTAGCCCTGTGGTTGCTTATAGCTCCAAGTAGCTATCCCCAAGTTCCCTGGAGCTCCGAGAGCTCATAGTCCAACTCAAGTGGGACCCTCACAATAGGGTTTGTCCATGATACCAAGCTTCTCACGAAAGGTTAAGAATTTGACCTTCCCTAGGGGCTTCTTGAGAATATTTGCGATATGCTCATCAGTCCCAATGTGATGGAGCCTTACGGTGCCTCGCTGTACCATGTCTTGGACAAAGTGGTACCTGATATCAATATGCTTGGATCAGTCATGGAACACGGGATTCTCTGAAGGATGAATCCCACTTTGGTTGTCACAAATGATCACGGTGGTATCCAGCACATGCCCCAACAACTCACTGAAGAGCTTTCTCAACCAAACAACTTCACAATAGGCCATCCTTGCTGCAATGTATTCGGCCTTAGTAGTGCTCAAAGAAACCAATTTCTACTTCTTGCTCATGCAAGAGATCGAAGTAGAACCTAGGGTGAAGCAACATCCAAATGTGCTTTTACGATCCACCACACTACCTGCCCAATCGACATCGATATATCCATGGAGCCTCATACTCCCGGCAGTGTATCTCAGCCCATGGTTGATTGTGCCCCGGAGATATCTCAAGAGATTCTTGGCACCAATCTAGTGAATGTGATTAGGCTTGACCATGTATTGAATCAATGTGTTCACTGCAAAACATATGTCGGGATGTGAGTTCACTAAGAACATCAAGGCCTCCACGAGTTGACGATGCTCAGTGGGATTTCCCAACTCTGGCCCAACAACACTTCCACACAACTTCTTAAAGTTGAGTTCCATCGGAGTAGTTACGGACTTGCAGTCCACCATCCCAAATCTCTCTAGCAACTTCACAATATATTTTCCTTGAGAAAAGAAAATCTCACTTGGCTTTTGCCAAACCTCCAAGCCTAGGAAATAGTGCATCAGTCTTAGGTCCTTCATCTCGAACTCAAAAGCTAGCTCTCTCTTACATTGATGAATGAGAGGGTCAACACCTGTCAGGAAGAGATCGTCCACATAGAGAACCAGAATGAGAGGTTTGTCACTATCAACCTTAAAATAAAGGTTTGGATCAACATCATTTCGAGTAAAGCCCAACTTCATCAAGTAGCTATCTATCCTCTCATACCAAGCCTTGGGGGCTTGCATCAACCCATAGAGTGCTTTCTTCAACCTGCATACATGTGAGTCTCTATCTCGAACTTCGAACCCTAGAGGTTGTTCCACATAGACCTCTTCCCTGATTGAGCCATGTAAGAAGGCAATCTTCACATCCATCTGATGTAGACTCCATCCTTGCGATGCAACAAGGGCAATGATTGATCGAATGGTGGTGTAGCGGGAAACACGTGCAAATATTTCATCATAATCTATGCCTTTTGAGAGAAGTCTCGGGCAACAAATTTTGCCTTGAACTTTTCAGCACTTCCATTGGCTTCACGCTTAATCTTTTAGAGCCATTTTGAGGTGACAACAGATTTGTACTTTGGTTTAGGGACCACATCCCAGACATCATTCTTCGTGATCAACTCATATTCCTCGTGCATAACATCCTTCCAAACTTGATGCTTCCCGACTTCTTACTTTTACGGAATATTCCCCGTGGAGCAATATGTCTCTTAGCATCTTCGATAGTGTCTCTAAGCCATGAGGGCCTCCTTTTATTTGAAGAAGGTGGGTCTATAGGATCCATCAGACCTTCAACTTCGGGCATCGGTTGATCCTTCGGTTCTTCCTGCCTTCCAGCTTCTTCTTTTTCTTTGTCTTCTTGTAAGATAGGAAGATTTTTGACCTTCTCGAGGGCAACATCTTTGTCGATGTCATGGCATATCTCCACTTCTCTTTGACTAGGCTCATAGATTCTATATGCCTTCGAGGTTTCACTGTAGCCCACAAACATTCCCTTCTTTCCAGAAGCATCCAACTTGCTTCTCTTTTTTTTCCGCACATGAAAATAAATGGGACTTCCAAAAACTCTAAAATGAGAGACATTGGGCTTCTTGCTAGAGAAGACTTCTTTGGGATTTTTTGAGTCCAATGCAGAATGTGGGCATTTATTTTGAACATACACAGTGGTGTTGGCAGCTTCTCCCCGTAGGAACTTCAGAAGACCTTGGTCATAAAGCATGGCACGAGCAACTTCCAAAATGGTTCTATTCTTTCTTTCAGCAACACCATTTTGTTCGGGAGTATACACAGTGGTGGTCTCCCTCTTAATGCCAGCTTCCCTGCAGTAGTCATTAAATTCATTCAACTCATACTCAGTTCCATTATCGGTCCTCAAAATTTTGATCTTCTTCCTTGTTTGATTTTCAACCAAGGCCTTGAAGGTACAAAACCACTTGAATGCTTCCTCCTCTTTTTTCAAGAAGTATATCCAAGTTTTGCGAGAGAAGTCATCTATAAAAGTGATATATTATAAACATCCTCCCAAGGATGTTACGGGCAACATACCAGATAGGTCAGAATGTATCAATTGCAAAATATCATATGTCTTTGTGACACTTGAGGGGAATGGTCCCCTTGTATGCTTTCCTTCGGCACAACCCTGACATACACCTTCATGATCATCTTTGAAATCAGGGATCCCTATCACCACCCTCTTTGCTTCAAGAAGGGCTTTATAATGAAGACGTGCAAACCTTTGGCGTTATAGCTCGGATTGAAGGGTTGTGTTCTATGTCATGGCCCCCATCGGACTACCTCCAACTTGATAAAGTGTATCAACCCTGAAACCAAGAGTGAACGCCTTTTTGAAGCTCCTCTTCCAAATGCGTACCTTTCCATCGATGAATGCCACCTTGAATCCTTTGTCTTCCATTGTCGAGATAAACACCAGATTCTTCTTCAAGTCAGGTACGTATAACACATCTTGCAAACAGAGGACTTGAACTTGATTTAAATGAAGGGTCACAGTCCCTGTCCCTTTCACGGGATAGGTGACATTGTCTACAAGGATTATTTCCAAATTAGTATCCTTTTCAATCAAATCAGAGAGGGCTTCCTTATTTCCAATGAAGTGCCTTGAGGCACCACTATCAATCAACCAATTATCCAGGGTGTCAGAAGGAGATGCAACAGAGAGGGCAGATTCATCATACCTGGAGTTCCTTGACCTCTTGAAAGATTGACCATTTTCATTTCTATTTCGATCAGAGGGAGCCTTCCTCTTTCCTTTGAACAAGTTGTTCCTTTGATTCCCATTCCCCCTGAAGTTGTTGTTGTTGTTGTTGTTGTCATCATCTCCGGGAGAGTCCCTTCTATTGGGGCACTCTCTTGCATAGTGACCAAATTTGTTACAAGTGTAACATCTTCTTTTTCTTCCTTTGGCACTTGCTCTTCCATGATTTTGATTTCTCGGACCAACATTATTCCTCTTCTTTGCATGAGCGGTGAAGGCAGTAGGGTCACTTCCATTCCCATTAGAGGGATGGTCTCTCTCCATCATCTTTGTCTCCTCTTGAGTGCATCGCGTCAAAAATTCATCAAAATCAAGAATTATATTACTATTGAGAATAGTAGTATTGAATACATACCATGCCTGGAGAAGTCCTAGAAGAGCAATGAGAGTGAGCTCTTGGTCAGCTCTGGCCTCTCCAATAGCTAAGAGATCATTCTTGATTTTAGTGAGCCTCATGAAATATGATTGGATGGATTCTCCCTTGTCCATCTTGATGTTCTTCAACTTGTTCTTCAAAAATAGAATTTGATTAGCATTGCTAGCCTTGAACATGCTAACCAACTTATCATACATATCCGTAGATGTGCCTAACTCGGAGATATAAGCAACCAAGTGCTTATGAATAGAATCCCTGATGATCTTCTATGCCTTGACTTCCCCTTTCTTGTACTTTGTCTTAGTGGCAGTCGATGCATTAGATGAAGGCTTGGTGATCTTTCCCTGGACATAATCCACAACGTCTTGTTCTTCCAATGTTAGATACAAGGACATTCTCCAAGCATGATAATCAGACTTGTCAGTCAACTTGTCATCAGATTTGAAGTATGAGATATGAAGCCATTTATCTCGGTCCTTGTCTTTTCAACTTCGATGATTGCTCTTCTCACTCTTGCTTGGGCTTTGTCTTCACCTTAGCTCTGATACCATGTTAATTTTAGTTAACCATGGTATGTTCTATGCGTAGAGAAGTTTACTTCAATCTTTCTTCTTGTTAGCCCAATTCAATTTCAGATTTGCAATCACATAACCATTGAAAGTAAATGCTGATAGAACATAAAATAAATTGACAAAAGACAAGCCAACACACAAGAGACACAAATATTCTTGTAATTCTTCTTATTCAGCAAAGAGAGAGAATATCTTTTACGACAGTCAACAGGATACCCTAGCCATCAAAGTCTTCCTTGGTCAAACCAAACCTTCAACCTCCAAACAAGCTTAGTCAAACTTGGTCAAATTCGGCCTTCAGTCAAAGTCACACTCAGCCCAAGACAGTCCACAAATTGGTCAACACAAAAGTCAAACTCTGTGGTCAAAACAACAGTCAATGCTATGGTCAAAGTCAATAATTGACCTCGATTTCTATGCTTCTCTAGATCGGATTTTCTATTTCAAAACCATAGTCAAACAGTGAGAGTTGACCCAAAGTCAACGCTGCCAGAAAAGCTCTAAAAACAGTCTGAAATTGCAGCTTCTTGTTTCACACGCGTGGAGGAGAGAGAGAAGTCTCTAACGCTGTACAAACCAATCAGATGAGAGAGAGATGTGTGAGATGAGTGAATGATGAAATCAGCATCATGCCTCTCCTTTTTATATCCAAGACTGTGGGTGTGTGACACATCTTTTGGGGCTTGTGAGCCTACATTACAATTTTGGCCGACCTTGACAATTTGCACATGTGTGGAAAATAAATTAAAATGTAACTTCTGCTCATCTAAACAAGATGATCTTTAGATCAATCTGAAAGAGGAATTCAACAAAAATATCATCTCCATTATATAAGCAGTGCAACATGGAGTTTGGCCCTAGTTGCCAAATTTAACATTCTTCATGTCCATGTGTAAGCCAAGTCATCTCCAATGATTCACCCATGTGGAGTTAGTATTGGAGGGAGTTCGCTAAAGACTTCCAAAAGCGTTAAGAGATTCCAAAACCCTAATCCTAGGGACATGTAAAAGGTGTTAAACAACTATTTGAAAGGAGGGAAGGATATTCAACAACTATTGTAGTGATTTGATGTTCCACAATAGAGCAAGTGCATGAAGAATAGAGAGATAATAGAGCAAAAAGAGCAATTTGTAGGCTGTTATAATAGAATATAATGTCGCATAACTTTAAATCAAAGTCACATGTCATGAGGACACGAGAAATGGAAGACATGAAAATACGAGTGTCCGACACGTGACATGGTGTCCTCTCAAAACATGACACTTAGGACACATTATATATTATATTAAAAAAATATAAAAAACAACTAATGCATATAACCAAAATAACACTAAGTGTAGTCCATCTATGAACCAAAATTACATCAACAAAGAGGGCTTAAATGGACTGTATAGTCTAAAAATATCATGCTACAACAAATAAATAGTACTACATATCGTTAAAATCATTGTCTATATTGGGATCCTGATCATCATTATCACATTCTGAGCATTAAACATAGAAATAAGGAGCTTAACATGTCAAATCGAGATTTTGTTTGAGTGATGGATACATTTTTACTAGGGTCTTGATAGAGGAGTTCAACAATCAATGCCACCAACATCAAGGTAGATAGAGGGTGACCTGGATTTATGCAGGAACATAACGAAATACAGAAATACACATAAAAGCAGAGATGGAACAGAAATAAAACTTCATTTCATTAATAACAAATAACTGAAATATGCTTACAGACATAATTGAAATAAAATAGCTAGGGCGCTGGTAGCTTACTTTGAGAAGGGATGTGACGGCTACAGCCCTCTGAATTGTGTTACAATGAGGCTCAAGGGCCTATTTATTATTGAGAAACAATGGGTAACCCTAACATCCAAAAACCTAACCTTAAGAGATGAAGTGCCAAAACTATGGGCCCCGTTTGGGTAAATTGGTACATATATCTTCTCAGGAACGTAACTTTGGTATACGATATCCGTTTGACGCGCACAATACCTCGTTAGAAAGATATTTTCGAGGACTACAACTTTTGATGTGAGCAACATCGAAGGAACTTCCATGTTGCTATCGGTTTTGCCAATAAAACATCATTTAGGGCATCAAAATGGCTCCGGAAGTTCAGGACCCGAAAAACTACAAAAATTAGTAAACTGTGCTACAATTAAGGAAACTGAAAAAACTAAAAGAAATAATGGTGGGGCCCCAAGAGGTTTAGGCGGGTGGCCATCAATATCCACCCAGATCAGAGGGCTTGGTCCTCATAATTAAATGCTAGTTCCATACCCCCTCTGTACATGACGAAATCTAATGGAAATGTTGTAATCCTCGCAATCATGAAATCTTGAAAACTGTTATGTCTGTTGGATTTTGAGTGGGATCTTGTCGAAAGTTGTCATTGATGTCAAAGGCTGTCCAAATGAAAGAGAAAGTTACATTTTCAAATAATATATTTTGAAATGTTGTTTTTGAATTTTTGATGCCCCATTTGGATACCCTATCCTTGAATGCATTTTTACTCCATTTACCTAGCTCAAATGGGAGCATGACATATATGGTTAGAAAGCTTGCTTTGAGACCTTTCCAACGATATATGACACTCTCTCTAACTCCTCACAGTTGAGGAGAAATGATTTTTTGAATATTCACTATACGTTCTGCCAATTGCACAAGCTAGTCTAGCCAATGGACAAGTTGGCCTAATCTAGACCTCGAATGCACTATAAATAGGTGCAGGAAGGAGCATTTCAAGTCATTTGCTCAAGCAAGTTCGAAATTGTTCAAACAAGCGAAGAAAACGGGGAGTTTTGAGGGTTCATGACTCATGAACCTGAAGTGAAGAGGACTTAATTTTGGGAAGGATTTTTGGCACATTTTTGAAGTTTTCTTGGCACAACTTTTGAAGGTTTTTGGCTCTGGTTAGAAGGTTGATTGCATACCTGTTCTTGAGTGTTGATTTTTTTCCCCTTTGAAGGTCAAATTTCAGATTTGTGTGGAGGGTCGAATTCCAGTGTTGAAGGCCGAATCTTAGGCTTGCCCTGAGAGTAGTGACTTGTCCTTGTTGAGGCAAAATTTTAGGACCAAAGTTCTGGTACAAAGAAGACTAAACTCAGGCATGTTTTGAGGGCTAAATCCCGGTGTGTTGGACGGTGAGTTTCAGGTTTGTTTTGAAGATCTAACATTGTCCTTTGCTGAGGAGGCTGAACCATGTGGAGGGGGCAATGTTCTAGAGGCCGAGTTTTGTTGATAAGGAGGCCAAGTTCAAGGATCGTTTGTTGAGGGAAGTGCTGTTGCTAAGAGGGTCATGTTTAGGAAGCCAAGTGCCTATGTGAAAGATAGAGGAGGGATTGCCAAGAGGGCATCATTTCTTTGGCTAATATTGACTCTTGTATAGTTGTATAGGCTTTGGTGTTGATAAATCAGGGAGTTGGTGTTGATAAATCAACAAGTTGATGTTTCCTTTCAGTTTTTGTTGATAAAGCAGGGAGTTTGTGCTTCCTTTCAGTTGGTGTTGATAAACCAGGGAGTTGGTGCTTTTTTGATTTATACTTGTGGATGCATATACAAGTTCTTGAAGTTAAAAATTGTTAATACTGATTCACCCCACTCTTAGTATTGCTGAATATTCCAACAGATCTAAAATTCTACTTTCTCCATATGAAATTCAATGAGGTCGTAACCACTCTCATACATCCTAAGTCAATTAATGGTAATATTAAAAATATAAGTAAAAGTGACATTCTTCTTTATCTTTCATTTTCACTTCCCAACACTTGGAATCCCTTCTAACATTGCTTAATTGCCCTTAACTGCACTCCAAAACCTTTGAGGGCTCCAAACTTGTGATTGAATTGTGTGAGAAATGAGGCAATAAATCGATTTTAGGATTTTCTTTTCATTGGACACGTGTCCAAATTTTAGGACATTAGCAGAGGTCGTGTCCGACACCAGTGAAACTTGTGTCCTACGAACATGATATGCGTCAAACTCGTCTTAGACATGTGTCACTCACGTTTTGTGTTCGATATGTGAAATATGGGACATGAGGGGGGGGGGGGATGTGTCTTCTGACTTAGCTTTATAGTGTGCCTTCTGATATCTATATTTTGCGTCATACTCTCTCATTTAAGAAAAAGACACAATCCTTCATTTTGGTGTAGTTTTTTTTACCCACATTGAGTTTCTCCATGGTAATTTGTGTTCATTGTATTCCATTGTCTGTCCTTGCTATTGCATCTTTGTTCTTATTTCATAATAGTTTGAAGAATTTGGATGGTGTGATATCCTTATAAAATCATTATATATGAGAAAAATAGTTGTGGAATGCAGCATAGGCTCACTATAGTAGCAATAAATTAAAGGTTTATTTTGGTGAGCTAACAATTGGAATTACCAATGTCGTTTATAGATCAATTCAATAACCTCTTTTTGTAAATTTCTGCTCATGTTCTATGCCATTTCAGATTAGGGCACAACACTGAAGAAGATAGAACATACTAAAAGATCGATAGAAGACAAGCCAAGACAGAGATAAGAAATGGTGGCGTTACGGCGATCAGCAGGATGCTTCTACCAGCAAAGTCTCCAATAGGTCATTCAGCCAAGCGTGTCACACATAACCCCAAAACAACCCAAACAAAGAATACGCAGCTCTAACGCCATCAAGAGAGAGAGAATTCCTCCACAGCAATGTGTGTCAAATGAACTCCAAGTCTCTCCAATATATAGGAATCTTTGGGGGTGTGTGACACGTCCTTTAAGACATTTAAGTCAATATTTTATTCCAGGCCGACCCAGCACATAAGTGGAATAAATTCAAAGTACATGTTCTGCTCATCCGATCGAGATGATCTTTAGATCAATCTTACACCTCTCCGAAGGAGGAATCCAATAAAAATATTGGGATCGTCATCTGAGCATCACAACCCGGAGTTTGGACCTAGTTGTCCAATTTTAACACTCCCTCTCAACTAGGGAGAACTCCGTCCACTAGTGCAATCCAAACATCGTGCGTCATCCCGCCGTAACTTGCTTCGCTGGCCTCTTTATTTCAGAACAGAAGTGGGTCAGTCACAAAGACATCATCCCCCGGCTGACATATTCAGCCCAGAGGTTCGAAACCTCTATCAGACTCACAAAGAGTCTCCAACCAACCCGAAGTTGGTTCATCTGACCCGAAGTCAGGCAGAGGTCCCAGACCTCACTAGGACTCAAGAGAGTCATATACTAACCCAAAGTTAGTTTCACTGACCCGAAGTCAGTTGGAGGTCCGAAACCTCACTAAACTTGATCCCAGATCAAGTGGTTGGACCGTGCCATCCTAGATAGAGAGTACGGCAAGTTCTGATGCGTCCATCAGTCTTTGCTACTAGTCTCTAGCCTTTCCCATCTCATTGGCCAAATGAGAGGTACTTCCCATGAGCCCTGAACTCAATGGGTAGGATGTATACGGGGCACAGATAAATGAGAGGCGAACCAACTCAATAATCACAACGGTGGGGCAGAAGCACCATAAGTGCTTATAGCTCCGAGAAGCTATCCCCAAAGCCCCCCAGGGCTCCCAGAGCTCATCGTCCAACGGGACCCACATCATAGGGTCGTTTCACGATACCAAGATTCTCACGGAAGGTTAGGAACATGACCTTCCCCAAGGGCATTGTGAGAATATCCGCGACCTGCTCATCAGTTCCTACATGATCGAGCCTTACGGCGCCTCGCTGTACCATATCCCAGATAAAGTGGTACCAACCATCAACATGCTTGGATCAATCGTGGAACCTGGGATTCTATGACAAATGAATCCCCCTCTGGTTATCACAAAGGATAACGGTGGCATCTAGCACATGCTCGAACAGCTCACAGAAGAGCTTTCGTAACCAAGTGACTTCACAATAGGCCATACATGTTACAATGTATTCGACCTCAGCAATGCTCAAGGCTACCGACTTTAGATTCCTGCCCGAAGCAGATCTACATGTGAAGTAGCATCCAGATGTGCTCTTGCGATCCACCACACTGCCAGCCCAATCGGTATCAGTATATCCATGGAGTGTCATACTCCCGGCAGTGTATCTCAGCCCATGGTCTATCGTGCCTCGGAGATATCTCAAGAGTTTCTTGGCACCAACCCAGTGAATGTTATGATCAACCATGTGTTGACTCAAAGTGTTCACTGCACAGCATATGTTCGAACAAGTGTTCATTAAGAACATCAGAGTCCCTATGAGTTAACGATACTCAGTAGGACAGGCCCAGCAACGCTGCTACTCAACTTCTTAAAGTTGAGTTCCATGGACTTACAGTCCATCATACCAGAAACTTCATAATGTATTTTCCTTGAGAAAGGAAAATCTCGCCCGGTCTCTGCTAGACCTTTAGGCCTAGGCATTCGTCCTAGGTCCTTCATCTCAAACTCAGCAGCGAGCTCCCTCTTATACTGATGAACGAGAGGGTCAGCACCTATCAGGAAGAGGTCATCCACATACAGCTCATCCACATACAGCACCAGAGTGAGAAGCTTCTTTCTATTAACCTTGCAGTGAAGGTTCAGATCAGCAATACTATGAGTGAAGCCCAGCTTCATCAAGTAACTATCCATCCTCTTGTACCAAGCTCTGGGTGCTTGCTTTAACCCATAGAGGGCTTTCTTCAACCTGCAGACATGAGTGTCCCGATCCAGGACTTCCAACCCCAAAGGTTGCTCCACATATATCTCTTCCTTTATTACACCATGCAGAAAAATGCGGTCTTCACATCATCTGATGAAGACTCCATCCTTGCGTAGCAGCAAGAACTATAATAGATCGAATGGTGGTATCTCAAGCCACAGGTGCAAATATGTCATCATAGTCTATACCTTCCTCACAGGCAACGAATCTTGCCTTGAACTTTTCAGCACTTCCAACAGATCCATGCTTGATCTTGTAGAGCCATTTCGAGGTGACAACTGCTTTGTCCTAAGGTCTTGGAACCACATCCCAGACGTCATTCTTCATAATGGACTCATAGCATCTTTCCAGACTTGATGCTTTACGACTTCCTTAAAGGATTCAAAGTCAGATGTACAATAGTACTCATGGCTGCTAGATACCCTTGGTATTTATATGGCTTCTTGGATTTCTTCCAGAATTTCCCCCTCTGAAGCCATATGTCTTTGAGCCATGAGGATCTTCTTTCATTCAATAATGATATTCGCTCAGTAGCATATACAGATGTATCTCCCTCTTAATGTCAGCTTTTCTCGAGAGAGAAGACATCTATTTCAAATGAGGGCATCCCAGACACCAACTTCAAAAGGGGTCTTATTCTCCCACAGTCAAAGCCATCCAAACAGACTTTGCTGATCATGATTCAAGATTCCAACCATGTGACAAAGAGCTGCATAAACTTCTCAGTTCACATTTTAAGTTTACCATAACGCTCCAATGTAAGACTGATACAGTCACATGCTTGCTGCTACATAGGTGTCTATCTATGTCACTGTCATACAGGGGGAACATATCAACAAGCCTCAGCTTGTGTTAGAAGTCCTTTCAGCCACTACCTGTTATTTTGTGAGTAGCTCCTTCAAACAGCCTTCTAAGACTGCAGCTTAAAAAACAAGGGATCCAATCTACCTTGGTTTATCCTGCACTTGAGGCATTGCACCTTGAGTTGCTTCCAGATCTGCCCATTTCTGGTTATTTCAGCAGACTGCTCCTAGGGCTGTCAAAATTTGCCTGGCTCAATGACTTACATCTATGCCCATTTCGTCAACAATTTGACCACTACATAGAATTTCCCCAAGGACTTCAGCAGTCAACCCTTTAAAATTTCCAGCTTCAAACATGGGTGTCTGTCTATGTCATTGTCATGATGACAGTGACATAGAATCACAGATTTAGAACTATCACATTCATCACGGCTTGCTGAATATGAACTTCACTTACATTTCTTGGACTCTTGTCCTTGATGTACAAGGCAGGGTTCTCTTCCTCCTAAACCTGCAAAGAGTGCTGCTGTTCCAATACTTTCGCCTTAACTGTTCACTAGTTTGCATATTTCTGAGCTTAAATAGGGTATCATAGTGATCCCAATCTAGCACTGTTTCTTTCAGACTTCTTCACGTGATTATTCCACAAAGCACGCTTGCCTTGAGTTGCTGACTTTAAATATGATCCACAGGCGTATTTCAATGTTCATCGTAATGTGGCACTATTCCAGATTGTTCACACCATTGCCGTCCTCACATACATCCATACTACGCTGTGACTTCAGCATTGGTCGCTTCACGCCATGCGACATTGTGGGCAGATCCACCACAGGTTACGCAACAGCACAAAAAAACACCTACAGCAGCAATTGCTTTCCAGCACGTTGCTCACGGTTTTGTTGCCCACCGCAGACCAGCACCCAGGCACCACCACTCTTCCGCCACCACAGTGGGCACACAAGCCGTTCCACAAACAGGAATGAGCAATTCTGCTCCATGCTCATTCTTAAGCAACGCTGGATTACCGGTGAGGGAGACACAGCGTCGGCTCACACAACAGGCGCACGAACACTAGATGTAAATTCATTTGACGACTGGTGCCCTCTCCACGTTTTCCAATTGACGGTGGATTCATGCTCTTAATTCGCTGAGATTTAGAGTTTTCTGCGAGATGGCGTCGTCCATTTATCAAGCCATCTCCCATTTAAGTAAGATATCCGTGTTTATCACCATCGTCAGCATTTAAATCGATCTGTCAGCTATCTTTCCATTCATTGCTCCATTGTGAGATGCCGTTACTGCAGCAGCCTTCTTCCAGTACTCTGTCTCTTCTTTTGACTTCTTCAAATCTGCTTCCAGGGTCAGTTTGACTATCCGAACAGCCTCTAGCTGCTCAGAAGATTAATCTGCAATTTGCCTACTTTTCTCGAGATCTGAATTCGCAGCATTTAACTCCAATTTCCTTCAACTCACCGCTGCCACGCCCAATGCTGCCCGAGGCATCACCGCTGTACGTGTTTGTAAAAAAAAATTCATCTATGCTTCCGCGTTAATTATTATAGATTTAGCTGAGCTATTTTACGCCCAGAACTTCTTTCTGAAGGGCAGCGACACTATATAGTTGCAGCGGCAACCTTCAATCAGATTGCGGCTTTCTTAACCACGATATCGGGCTTCCCACGATCCGCACCATTTAAAAGAACAGCATCAACAATTCCATACACAAAATATTTTAGTTCGTGGAAATTCGTTGAAAACAGTCACAGAATTTACTGCAGAATGACAACACTTCCAGCGGCTTTTGGATTCTTATCAACAGAGAAATTTTTTTTTAGCCAATCCGATCCACTGTCGTATGTTCTGCAGTGAAAACTTTGAGATCGTTGTGGACATTATCTTTAAAAACGTAGAGGCTGACAGGTGATGCATCGAATGCGTAGTCCGAATCTGAATGCCCGAGGGAAAGAGACCACGATGCGGAACCATAACGAATTCACAATTATTTCTGAACTTAACACTGTTTTATCTTAGAGAGAAACCACATTTCTTCACAAAGGAATTTGCACCCTTTTATTGCTCAGAACTGTTCACACATCTTGCAGTGATATGCCTGCGTATTTATTCTCTAGACATCTTGAGATAGTCCGCAAACTATACAAGCAGAGCCGCACTTCGTTGTTCTTGATATTGCCATTTCTTCCTTGAATCTATCCGCATACTTAATTTCAAATGTCCGCAATTTCTTATCCGCATTGTAATTTCAGATGTCCGCAATTGCTTTCCGCATTATAATTTCACGCGACGTTGTTTCCAGTGGTCGGGACACTTCCGCCTACGGAGAACCAACGCTTTACTAACTTACGCCCTCGAAAGTCGGAATCCACCCATAGCTGTTTTGATTCAATGCATTCCTTTAGGAGATTAGATATAGACCGGCAGCGTCCTCCAAAAATGAGGTGGGGACTGCATCCCTCTTACAGCAGCATACGCTGCCCTTCCACGCAGGCTGAGACAGACCCGCGTCCCTCATCAAAACGTACGTGGCGACCATCAGCAGGTTCTGCACGTAAGGCCGAAACACAGAATCTCTATAATAAGATTCCGCAGTTTATGTTGGTCGTTGTTCTCCATTACATGGGGTTCAATTTGGTGAAGCATCAAATCAGACAGAATTTACGAAGACTTAAATTGATGCTACGCGTCATAGACTTCTCCGCAAAAAGTGCATTCTCGAACTTACAAGACAGGCTTAATTCAGCGTCTAGGGCACAGGAGAACTTCCCACAAACAGCCTCAACCATATGCTATAACCTACAGCTTCTTCCACGCTAAGCCTTTCTTCCACGCTAACTAGGGCATTGTCTTCAAACCTTGCTCTGATACCATGTTAATTTCTGCTCATGTTCTATGCCATTTCAGATTAGGGCACAACACTGAAGAAGATAGAACATACTAAAAGATCGATAGAAGACAAGCCAAGACAGAGATAAGAAATGGTGGCGTTACGGCGATCAGCAGGATGCTTCTACCAGCAAAGTCTCCAATAGGTCATTCAGCCAAGCGTGTCACACATAACCCCAAAACAACCCAAACAAAGAAATACGCAGCTCCAACGCCATCAAGAGAGAGAGAATTCCTCCACACCAATGTGTGTCAAATGAACTCCAAGTCTCTCCAATATATAGGAATCTTTGGGGGTGTGTGACACGTTCTTTAAGACATTTAAGTCAATATTTTATTCCAGGCCGACCTAGCACATAAGTGGAATAAATTCAAAGTACATGTTCTGCTCATCCGATCGAGATGATCTTTAGATCAATCTTACACCTCTCCGAAAGAGGAATCCAATAAAAATATTGCGATCGTCATCTGAGCAGCACAACCCGGAGTTTGGACCTAGTTGTCCAATTTTAACATTAAGGGATTACAGTCATCCATGCCAAATTTGTTCAAGAGATCTCCAATGTACTTCTTTTGAGAAAGAAAATGAATTTAGGATGTTGAATTACTTCAATACCCAAATAGTAATGAACATGACCCAAATCAGTCATTTCAAAACCTTTCTTCAACTCTTTCTTCATGGATGCAATATAGCTCTCATTGTTTCCTGTTATCAAAAGATCATCTACATATACCACAAGATATACAATTGTTTTTCCAACTTTCTTAAAAAACAAAGTTGCATCATCAAGATCAAAGTGTTTGAAATCAAGTTTCAGAAGATGCTCGGTCAACTTCTCATACCAGGCTCGTGGTGCTTGCTTGAGGCCATACAAGGATTTCACAAGTTTGCAAACTTTGTGTTCTTGACCCTTTATCACAAATCCTTCTGGTTGGGACATATAAACTTTCTCCTTTAGATCTCCATTCAAGAAGGCTGTTTTTACATCCATCTGATGGACTTTCCATCCATTCTGAGCTGCTAAGGCAAAGAGAGTCCAGATGGTGGTCCATTTTGCTGTGGGAGCAAAAGTTAGATTAGGGCACAACACTGAAGAAGATAGAACATAATAATAGATCGATAGAAGACAAGCCAAGACAGAGATAAGAAATGGTGGCGTTACGACGATCAGCAGGATGCTTCTACCAGAGGTCATTCAGCCAAGCGTGTCACACATAACCCCAGAACAACCCAGTTAAAGAATACGCAGCTCCAATGCCATCAAGAGAGAGAGAATTCCTCCACACCAGTGTGTCAAATGAACTCCAAGTCTCTCCAATATATAGGAATCTTTGGGGCTGTGTGACACGTCCTTTAAGATACTTAATTCAATATTTTATCTCCAAAGCCCATCAAGACATATGGAATAACCAAAGTAACAGGCTCGCTCATCCGATCGAGATGATCTTTAGATTGACCATACCTCTCCGAAAGAGGAACTAAATAAAATATTGCGATCGTCATCCTGA
>JAXQQM020092698.1:0-104352 GCA_034641835.2 Pinus albicaulis
GTTTTACAGACACATGAATCCTGTAAAAAGTCTCTAGCATCAATTCATCATCCAGCAATCCACAAAGAAATTTCTCCAACAACACTTTATTCCGAAAAAGTCAATGTTACTGCAAAGTATATGAATCCACACTTACTACTCCAATTGATGGAGTATTTATACAAAAATTCATACAAAATATCTCATAACAAATTGAGATATTATCTAGGATAACTAATAAGTATTTTACAACAATATAGAGACAGATGGTCTCGTAGATAAGAAAAATGATAACTGATGTTGTGGTGTTTCCTTCTTTTAAGAATGTGCTGGAGGCAGGCCCTATATCTTGGCTTGCTGCTGTCCTCTTCAGTAATTATATGTTGATTATTTCGTTTCACCGATTCTCTTTAACTGCTCTGATACTCTTTGACCTTTGTTCATCCTTTTATCCTTTTTATCATGATATACTGTGGTAAATAGGCAAAAATTTATGTAAGGATAATTTTTTACAAAAGTTCCATCATTTCTTCCCACCATTAAACTTCTGGCACTCTGGTCCTTTGCAACTTTCTTAGTGTTTCATCAGCCTCAGTATATCTGAAGAAATCAGGCTGATTTGGGAACAAATGATTTACTTCATGCTCAAGATAAAATAAATTCTCCAATCTGTCATGAAGGTTTTTCCCTGTAGGCAATGCTGTTGTTGATGAAATGGTTGAAGAACTAGCTTGATTATCAGCATATTTGTCCAATTTTTCAACATAACTATCAAGGTCCATTAGCTTATCTTCTGCAACTATAGGACTAGGAAATCCTCTATTTAACAAAATATTCAATCTTTCTCTGAAGGCAATGATTTCTTCTTGCATATCTGAGCACCTTCGTTCTAAATTCTGTACCAGAGTTCTTTTAGTAAAAACTCTCTTTATTTCCAGAATTGTTCCGGTCCTATCCTGAATACCAATTTCTGCAAGTTGATTCTTAGTCCGAGTATTCAAAAAATGTATAAGTCTATTGGCCTCTTCTGGCATATTTCCCAACTCTTGTCTTGATCTCTCAATCTCATCCAGAGCCAATTTAACTAAGTTATTCTGTTCATCCATTATCTGAATTGAGGACCAAACATCCTTTATTGATTGAATGATATTATCCCAAAGAATATCATTAATTTCTTTTAAAGGTTTCTCCAATGTGAGATCCTTTTCCAATGCTTTGACTGTTTTTTCTAATTTGTTCACTTCTCTTGTTTTATCAGCAACACTCATTTTTGAAAGATCATATTTATGTTCTAGAGTGGCCAATTGTTCCTTTGTTTTGTGAAGCTCTATGGCTTGAATGTTCATATCTTCCATTGAATTTTTTAATTCATCAGTGTTCAAATTTTCAGTGTTGCTTTGTGACAATTCTGCTGGCTAACTTGTTGTTGCTGTACCTATCACTACTCCTGCTGTAGATACTAGAATATTTGCCTGCTTATCTTTTAATGCATTCTCAAGCTCTTTTTTAGTTGCAGTAAGTTGCTCATTCAATTTTAAGAGCAAATCCATTAGTTCTTCCTCGGAATTTTGTTTGATGATTTCTGCAGTCTGTGGATGTCTTGAGGCCGGTAACTTTAATTGTTTTCTCAGAGCTGCAATATCATCATATTTTCTCTTGATCAAAGCTTCAATACCTTTCACATCTTTAGGATTATGACCCAAACCAATGATTATTTCCTCTAAAGTTTTGATTCTATTATCCTTAGCCCGGGAGGAGGCTTTTTCAAGCTGCAACTGTGTATTAGTATTATCCAAAGAATCCTGCAACTTATGGGTCATCATTGATTTATCCGTCAGAGTAGAATAAATCATCTCACCCGTTTTCTTGTGTAGCTCAATTTGATCTAAAGGATGGATATCCTTTGCTAAGACTTCAAAATTAGTCCTAATGTAATCTGCAGCTGTCTGAGGCTGCTGCACCTTGGGCTTCAAATGGCTCATTAACATCTTACCCTGTTGGATGTCATAAGCTGACATCAATCTTTCTTGATTTTTCGGAGCCATCTTCAAAAATTGGTTGTACACTTGAAGTCTAAGTGGATCGTTCCTGGCCTTTATATTGATGAATGTTCTTTTGATGTCCCTGGTAGTTTTTACTGGAGGTTTGAAAGAAGATATTTCTGCACTTTGTTGCCTCTGTATTCCCTTTTTTTGAAAATTAGTGGATGTTCCACTACATGTACCTGTTTGCTGACTGTCTTCTCTTCCATGGCTGTCAGGGATTTCATGAAATGATTCATCTTTTGGAAGGGGAGTTAACTTCTGCCTTTTAACATCTTACTGTTCAGAAGAGCCACCAATAGGAGTAATTGTTTCAGCCTCTCTCTTTTTTCCCTTTTCTATATTAAGAGGAGTTTGTAAAATAGAAATTTCTGGCTCACTGATCTGAGTAGGAGGAATTTGTCCTTGACCTTGTTCTTTAGAAGTCTCTGGTTGCTCTGTCATTATGAATTTTTCAATTATTTGTATATCAGGCTCCTTTTCTTTTCCTTTAGATTCTACTGCTACTGTACTAATCTCCCGCAAATTTTGTTGTAAAGTCCTGGCTGAAGAAGATCCCTGCACCTGTCCAAAAGATTCTAGGTCAAGTATCTTTTCAAGATCTTTCATTACATTTTCAACATTGACCTGCTCACTATCTTTTTCAACCAATGTCCCTTCTGTCCATTCATCCATATTAGTATATTGTTCTATTTCTGGGATTCTTTGATGGATGTATGGTGACAGTTTATTTTTCATTCTTCTATCATAGATAAAGTTGTTTGGATCATAAGGCACCCAGTAGAAACTCTTTTGTAGTCTGAGATAGTCTTCTAAAATCCTTTCGGCTTCCTTTCGAGCTTCCCTAGATTTACAAATGAAGGGACTTAATTGGACCTTGATCCTGAGTTGAGCCTTTTTCTTTGCATTGCAAAAATGAATTATATTTGAATTATTCATCTGCTTGAAATATTCTAATGCAAAGAGTCTCATTGGGACATACTTGGGCAGTTTGAATGGGCATAATTCACATCCATATATCCTGATCTCTGTGTAGTTTTGATATAGGTACCAATCACCTATCTTGTACTGCTTTGAGAGCTGAAGGATTTTCTTGATTTCATTGCTAATTCTAGGAGGAGAGACTCCTGTCAACAAGGTAGTTGCAGGATGAACAAAAAGGTCGACAAAATCATTATAGGAATAAGGAGAATCAGAGGAATTGTGAGTAATGGCAGACCAAAAGATGACTGACCTAGGATTCCCTTTGGCATCAAGTTTCTTAACATAAAAAGGGAAATTTTCTAACTGAAAGTAAATCATGAGATGATATATGACAAAAGAATACTTAAATACTCTCTCATTCTCAAATCTCATGAACTGATCATGGATTTTGTCAGCAATATAAGATGCAAAATCGTACTTGACAGCAGGAGGTTGTCCAGGGGTAAAAATGGATAACAATACTAGGGTTAACTGATCAACATACTCACTAGTATTTAAGCCCATTATGGAAGATATCATGTTTAAAATAAGTCTACCCTCATCAGTAAAGAAAGTATAACCATAAGGGGGAGGGTTTTTAGGTTGATGCTCTGGTAACATGAAGGTTTGGCATAGGTGGTTTAACTCTTCATGGGATAACTTAGTAGATTTCTCAAGTAATTCAACCATGGACAGGGGAGTGAGAGCTTGACCAGGTTGGAATTGTAGCATTTCATTTATGGACTGAGCAGTTATTGGGAAAAGGACATTTTGACTTTGGGATAAAACTGCTCATTGGTTGGAATCATAATTTGCGTAGCAATAATGGATTAACTCAGGAAAAATATGGACTGAGGGGAGAAGGTACATAGGAAGATTTGATTCCCAAATTCCAAAGATGTCTAACTATTCAAATAATTGTCTTTAGAGGGAAATATTCGAAGAGATTCTCACCGAGACGAAGTCCTTAATTTGAAAATCCACTGGCTAAAGGCAAATAATCCAAGTCCCTAGAAGGAATTGAGCTACCCACATTCGAGTTGCTGTGAACTTCCATTTCGGTTCTGTGATCTGTAATGGAATTTCGGGGTTTTTGTGGAAAAGGGGCACAATTACCAGTTTTGGAAATATAATTGCAGTTCTGGGAACGAAAAATACCAAACTGAACTTCTTTTTCAGACCTTAGTGCAGAATTAAAACTAAAACCAGGATTTTTTTACAGAGTTTAGCGGGGAATTGGAATAAATACCTGTTTACAGGAAATGAAACGTGTTTAAACAGGATGTTATATTTAAGAACCTAAATATTTCCTGGCTCAATTCTTCAAAGAAGGTAACTATTTGGACAAGCATACGTTGGTTTTTGAATTTTGTTGCATGGAAGACTGGCTAGCGCACGAAACAATGAAAATGACGTAGACGCAATTTGTTTTATTTACAAAGTCAAAAGGGTGGCGGGTTTTGATTGATGACATCAGCATGTACGATGGTTTCATCACAGAGGGATAGGAGTGGATCTTTGTTTGGGCCGCTCGTGCAGTGAAAATCCGGACCCGAAAAAGATTAGGGCGAATTTGATAAGAAATTCACGTCACAACTCTCCCTTCGTACGCCAACCCAAATTCGGACCCGAAAAATATTAGAGCGGAATTCATTTGGTTTTCGCGTCACAAAATTGGCCGACATCAGCAGGCTATTTTGGAACGCGAATTTGGTTTAAATTATGGTTTATCGCCGTTTAAAGTCCGACGGGCTCGACTTAAGAAAAATTTTGTTTGATCCCATCTTATAAAATTTGTGTTGGTTTTCTTTGATAATACACATATTTATAATAAATCATGGGAATACCACACTAGTAAACATGTGGAAAAGTTATATAAATTATTGAGAACAATCATTTTTATGTAAAATATCCAAATGTGCTTTTGGGAAATAAGAATTCGAGTATTTGGTTCATATTGTTTTAAAGGAAGGAGTGAAGTTGGAGCCTCAAAAGATGCAAGCTATTACAAAATGACCTATTCCTAAGAAAATCATGGTTCTTAGAAGATTTTTTAGACTTACATGATATTATTGATCATTTGTTAAGAATTATGCATGCATTTCAAGTCCACTCACATATCTCTTGAATAAAATATCATTTATATGGAATGATGAGGCTACTTTGGCATTCTCTCTTTTAATGGATGCCATGTCTTCTACACCAACATCGGTTGCACCTACTTTTGGTAAAACATTCATAGTAGAGTGTGAGGCACTAGGACAAGGAATTTACGTAATATTAACACAATAAGGGATATCATTGGCTTTTAAAAGCAAGGAATTCAAAGAAAATATTTGGTGAAATCTACGTATGAAAAATAAATGGAAGCAATATTACATGCAATAAAAATGGGGATAGTATATCATTGGGAGGTACTTTAAAGTCAAGATATACCATGATAGCATAAATTATTTTTTGAAGCTATGATTTTCATTAGAAGATTAACAAAAATGAGGAGAAAAAATGCAAATTTTTAATTTTGAGATAATCTGCAAAAAGGGTAAGGAAAATTTAGTACATGATGCTCTTTCTAAAATAGAGGAGGCCTCAAATTTATATCCAATTACATTTTCTATTCCTAGGTGGCTAGAAGAAGCTTGCCATAATGGAAAAATGACAATAGTACTAAACAAAAACTAAAATTTATAAAGGATGGGATGAACTATATGGAGCATTGGGAGTGAAAGAGAGATATACTTTGGTGAAAATGTAGAATATTTTTATGCACACAAGCATATTTGAATAAACAAATATTAAAGGAGTCCCATGTCTCTCTGATGGTAGGACACAGGGTTCCTTAAAACATCTCAAAGGATCAAAAAATATATTTTTGGAAGGAATGAAGAAAGATATTCAAAATTTTGTAAGAGAAGGTCAGGTTTGCATAATAAATAAAAGAGAGATAGTAAAATCTCTAGGGTTACTTCAACCATTCCACATAGATATTCAAAGACTAGAAGATATATCAATAGACTTTATTACAGGGTTACTGAAATATAAAGGTAAGTATTACATTTTTGTGGTCATTTATATAGACAAATTTTGTATATTTTTTTTGTAGAGCTCAAAGTACATAAACAACAAGCCAAGTGGCAGAAGTGTCCATGAAAGAAATTCATAGTCTTCATGGTTTTCCTAAAGTAATAGTAACAAGAAACTTTTTGAAATAATTATTTAATATGAGTGGAGAAACACTAGCTGCCATGAGTTCTACATATCAAACACAATCAAATGGTCAAACAAAAATAGTTAACAAATGCTTTTAAGGTTATCTACAATGTTACTCTTTAGAAAAGAAATCTTAATGGATGAAGTGGGTTCCTCAAGGAAGAATGGTAATATGATACTATCATACTACCTATCACACATCTACTAAAATTTCCCCATTTAAGGCCCTTTGTGGATATCCAACTCCTAGTATCTCATACTTTTTGCAAGATAAGTCCAAAGTATAGGAAACAGAGTAACATATGGAAAATACTAAAGAAACTTTGAAAATTATTATGGAAAACCTTCAAATGACATGAAACATGATAAAACAACAAGGGGAACAACATTGAAGTGAAAGATAATTTGAGGAGGGTAATTGGGTATTTTTTAGATTATAGTATTATAAGCAATCTTCATTCAAGAAAAAGAAGAATAAAGAATTAGCTCAAAAATGCAATGTGGAAAAATTCGAAGTCGGGATTAAATCGGCAAGGGTCCAAAAGTTGAAATACTCGATAAAGTCGGGAGTTTTTTTAAAAAGTCGGCAAAACTAAAAAAATACAAAAATATTCATTTTTGGAAAAAATCCTGATTTTTTCAAAAAAAATTAAAAAATTATTAAAGAAACTACCTCACTCAAGATTTTTTCGAAAAATTCGGGACTTCGAGGATAAAATCATGACTTTTTCAGGGATGAAAAAGTCGGTAAAAAGTCGGCCAATAAAGTCGGCTCCAGGAAAAATTCAGGATTTTTTCAAAAAGTCGGGACTTTTTGCCGACTTTTTCCACACTGCAAAACTGTTATGGCCCTAAATAATTATTCATAGGATTGCACAAATGGTATAGAAGTTATATTTTCCTTCTTCTTGCATTCATAAGGTTTTCATGTATCTTTCCTAAAAAAGGTTTTGGGAAAAAATATGCCAATGTAAATAGAACTTCCAAAATTAGATGAAGAATGAAAGTTGATTCTTGAACCACAAAAAGTTATAGATAAAAATTATGTATCTCTTTGACATATAACCATTATGAAGTACCTAATCAAGTGGAAGAATATTCCTCTAGAAGAAGGTACATGGTAAATGATCAATTCGTGATGAAATACCCACGGCTAAAGGGTTCGTTTGAAGTTTTGACAAAGGTTTTGTTATATGTTTTATATAACGCGTGGCGGAATAGTTTTATTTTTTGTTAAGGTCCCACACAGTGATCAAATTTGAAGGGCAGGTCCGAATTTCAATTAGAAGGGCATATATCTATGTCACCCTTCCATAATGAAAAGCTTAAAAAAAAAAAACTTTTCAATTGACCACAATAAATTATTTTTACATTTCATTTTCAGAAAGACAAAACCATCAATCTTTATATTAATAAAAGACTGTTACATATACAACAATGAAGAAGGCTCCATCTTTCATTGTTTAAATATCTCATTGGCAATGTCAACATAAGTCTTGAAGACACTATTATAAGAATTTGGATACATACCACCGGGATATAGGAGATTCTTATGTGTCAGATTGTGTAATGCAATTTTGACTTTGTCTCACAAGGAGCAGCAACATGGAGGTCTGGATTTTTCTTATAGAACTTTTTTATTATTATTTGAAACATTATTTATAGATATGAATACAACAATGAAATTATGAGCATGGTGGACAATTAGTCAAGCTCATGATGCCAAACCATGATGATGTAAGTTTGGAATTTAACATTTTTACATGCTAAAGACAAATAGTCAAAATCACTGACAACTTAGTATGCCATAATTAATAATCATTCCCTGTTCACTTTTGTTAATAGGTTTATGTCACACAATGATGCAGGGGCATTAGGCACTAGCCAACAATGTAGGAGGTTTTGTCCACATGTTGTGGCTAGGAGGGTTCAAAAACATTTGAGTTGTAACAGCTAGGTGTCAATACCTCAGCTGACTGTATTACTTAGACCAGTTAGAGTTGTAGGAGTCGAACAGTTTCAGTTAGTTGAATTATTATAATTAGACCTTTTGATTTCTAGAACGGTCCTCTCAGAGGAACCGAAGAGCCATATGTTATGTATATAAATTTTAATTCCTCGAATGAATAAAAGTAGAGAGGGAAGAGGAGAGTAGAGAGGGGATTTCTGCAATAAACCTCTGTGTGTGAACAATTGTTTCCAGTTAAATGATTTCCAAGTTTAGTTGCCATTGAATTATCTCGAACTGCTAATTGTGAAGAATTGTTTAACTGTGAGGTGATTGGGTACTGATAATTCCATTCTTCTGTCTTTGAATTCCCGTAAATTGTTGGATAACCCTATGAACTCACCCCACCCGAAGGCGAGGTCTGTGTAGAGAACCGGGGTTGTGAACACTGTTCAAATATAAAAATCCCGCTTAATAAAGAGACAAGATTGTTGTGCTTTCGGAACCTGACCCGAGGATTGGACATGAGTTAACAAACAAAAGGATAACGGAACCAGACTTGCACCCGTGGTCAAGCCCTGTACCAAAACCACGAGCGGAATCAAAAAAGTGGGTTGCCCATATCGCACTGCTTTTGCGGAGTAGGCGGTATTTCCTATTCGCGAGCGATTCCATAGGGAATGCGACACGTGGCGAAGTGACCCCCGGAAAACCACCGTTTAACCCATGCCATCGCACATTAAAGCCCGACGTTGGAAGCCGAGCGAAATTGCCAAGAGTCGTTGATTTGGAGAAGGGCCATCGGACGGTGGTCGCACGTTGAACTTGCCCGGAGGTTAACTAAGGTGTGCGGAGGATAGCCAGGTACGATACGAGTGTTTGATTGGTTATTGATATATATAGGTGGGGCCGGAGTATAATGAAATTGTTTAATTAAACGATTGGCTGATAATTAGCATAAGTCTGGAGGGTGATTGTTGTAAGGCTGGGTGGTGAAATATAGAGCCGAAAGTTCACTACAAGTTATTTATTTAAAAAGAAACATGGAGTATAAATACAAAGTGTTGAAAGTTAAACATTGGTTATAAGGATTGGAGATAATATAAAGTCGGGAATATAAATTAAAGTCCAACCATTGTGGATAGTATTTATTTATCAAATTCTACGAATTTGATAAATAAACCCGAAGAAAGAAGAAGTCAATTAAGACTCAGGCCGGAGGAAAAGAACGGGGTACACCAAGGGAAAATGCTGACACAGCGATTGTAGACACACCAGCTCTCCTTGGGGGTCCAATTTCAGTTTTGTTGCGTCACACGATGATCTCTCTTCTCTGGCATTTACTTGTATTGAAGATCACTATTCTAAGAATAAGGAGTTATTTTCTCCAAAAATAACCCTAGCCAAACATTGACAATGCATCAAGGATATCTTTCTATGCTTCATAAGTACATATGTTCTACTTCTAAATCATGTCTTGGAAGTGGTTTTTTTGCTGGAAATTATTCACCAGTTGGTTTCATACCAAAGTCTTTTTCTCATTTTCAGCATCCAATACATGAAAAGATAATGGTTTAAAACAACATAAATATTTGAAATTTTGCAAGAATTGTCTGGCACACTTTGAATATGAATTTTGAAGTCAAGTGCATGATGCTGTATAGGATCAAGTGTCATTTTGAATATCAAATGTTTCACAAGAAACTTCTCAACATGCTACCCTGCAGTAAGGATTAAATGACAATATTGCATCAACTATTTCCATAATAAAAGTGCACCTCGGCCATAAGACTAAACAACTACAAATGTTGTAGATCTAAAAATACCACACAATCAAATGTATTCCACAAGGCCAATACTGTATGAAAAATGAAAAGGAGTTTGCAACCAAAAATACCTTAGGCAACTAATTCAATTAGATACACCAAACCATCAGCAAAAAGGAAAACCAGCCTACTTGGCCCCAATATTTTCAACTCGGTCCTCTAATTCAACCAATAAAAAGGCCAAAACCATAGCATTGAGATACATTTCATTACACTGTCAATAACAATAAAATTTGACTTAGCCATAACCCTTTCCTTTTATTGTTGTGAAAAGCTTTATAATACTTTAATATTGAATTATGAACTGTAAAGGAACTTACAAAAATGTGACATTACGAACCTGGTCAAGCACACAAGCAAAAATATCCTGGACATGACCCTGGTTGACAAGTTGTATTGCTCATGATGCAAGAGGATTTGTACCTGCACTGCCAAGTCAATCAAAATCCATCATTATCTATACAATAAATACAATTAATTGATGTAGTATTTTTTACTCTAAGATGCATTCTTATGATAATGTTAGAACATATGTTGAAAATGTCAAAACATACCTGAATAAGCTCCTCTTCGTTTAAAGAACAATTTATTGGAGTCGCATGAACTTGGAACAAGCCTCCCACGATCTCAAAGAGTAGCAACTAAGTCAACAGTGACTTTTTTGTTGCTACGCTGGATCAAGGGAGGTTTGCTCCAAGATTAAATCGCTCCAATAAATTATTCTCTACTAAATAGGGCCAACCACGTGAAGGTGGAAGCTCTTATGGCCCCTCCCCCCCCCCTCACATCACTCTCAATTCCCCAATACCCAATCTATATTTCATTTTTTACTTTCATGAGCATAAAAAATATATTCAATAACTAATAAAAAAACAATTCAACAAAAAGTACGCAAGGAAACATTGCAATTAATGCTTGACATAAAAATAGTATGATAAATGATTTTTTTATATAATGCAAAAAACGTTCCAAGTATGGTAACGTTTGTCTTATAATAATACAATATTTTACATTGTCAAATTTTCTTTTTCTTCTTCCTATTTTTAAAGCTCCTAATTACATCATCAATATCATCGTGCTCTGCTCCTGTTTCGTGCCTTTCAACCCGCACTGCTGACCTAGTTGCGTATTCACGATGTCTGGGCTCATCCAGTGACGGGGCATCGTCTACAAAAACAGATAATATTAAATTTTAATTGTCAGTTTTTAAATATCATTGAACTAGTTCGGTGATATTAATAAAAAAAATTGCAATGAGATTATTTACCTGGTGCACCAGTTGTCGCCGCTGACCTAGTTGCGTTGTCACGATGTCTGGTCTCATCCAGTGACGGGGCATCGCCTACAAAAACAGATAATATTAAATTTTAATTATCAGTTTTTAAATACCATTGAACTAGTTCGGTAATATTAATAAAAAAAATTGCAATGAGATTATTTACCTGGTGCACCAGTTGTCGCCGCTGACCTAGTTGCGTTGTCACGATGTCTGGTCTCATCCAGTGACGGGGCATCGCCTACAAAAACAGATAATATTAAATTTTAATTGTCGGTTTTTAAATATCATTGAACTAGTTCGGTAATATTAATAAAAAAAAATTGCAATGAGATTATTTACCTGGTGCACCAGTTGTCGCCGCTGACCTAGTTGCGTAGTCACGATGTCTAGTCTCATCCAATGACGGGCATCGCCTAAAAAAACAGATAATATTAAATTTTAATTGTCAGTTTTTAAATATCATTGAACTAGTTCGGTAATATTAATAAAAAAAATTGCAATGAGATTATTTACCTGGTGCACCAGTTGTCACCGCTAACCTAGTTGCATAGTCACGATGTCTGGTCTCATCCAGTGACGGGGCATCGCCTACAAAAACAGATAATATTAAATTTTAATTGTCAGTTTTTAAATATCATTGAACTAGTTCGGTAATATTAATAAAAAAAATTGCAATGAGATTATTTACCTGGTGCACCAGTTGTCTCCGTTGGGACTGTTTCCCTGTCTTCCTCTCTGGTGGTAAGATCCTCAAGGGAAACATTCTCTGTCATTTAAACAAAAAACATTATAAGGACAACCATCAAGGTATAATTAGAAAAAATTATAAGTGGAAATTAATTACCGTCATGGCCCTCACTGATAGTAGCATTTTCGGCCTGGTCCCCACTACAATGATCAGGTTGCATGTGAGGATCATCTACATCTGGCTCTAAAACTGGGTTATTTGCCTCGTCGGTAGTGCTGCTCCCCTGATTTAAACAAAGTTGTTAGACATTAAATTTATGGAAGAAAACAAACATATTGAAAGGTTAATGTTTTACCTTATCAGGAATTCTGGATCTTGGGACCTGCCCCAAGCTTCTGCGACGTTCAACGGCTTGATAGCCGAAATGGAAAACGATATTTTTATCTTCCTCTGTAGTTTTTGTTCCGAAGTCATCACCCTACATTACATATGATTGTGTATTTTTAATCATATTTGATAGGATTACAAAAAAGTTGGAAGGTGATACAATTAATTATAAGATGTTTAGCTACTTAATTACAATTCTTGCAGCTAATTTCAAGTAGCCGCCCTGGCCTAGCTTGTGATGGCCCTTTTTTCAATCCTAGCTTTGGTTTCCTTTGAGGTGTCAGGCAACCTAGCATCAAAATATTGAAGTCAGATATGACGTAGCACACTTTTATTTTAGACATAGAGAAAATTAAAGCTATTGAATTAAAGTTGCAATTTACCTTGCGGGTCCAGTTGGCATTTTTCCTTCTTTCTTTGCCCTTTTCTCTTTTCCGTCATGGATGAGTGCTCTCCACTCACTCTCTGAAACTGCGAGAGGACGCTCATATCTAGGGTTAAATTGCAATTGCGTCCTATAGGTGTCCTTGGTATATTTCAAATATTTGCCGGCTACCTGAGCCACCGCTTTTCTGTCAAATGTGCCGACCCCAAAAAGGGCTTCTAGATAATCTAAAAGTTCTTTTTTCAGGTTGGAATTCTGGGAATTCCACCCTGTACGTATGGTTGGGCCAAAAATTACCAACGCATGGCTCTCCAGAATCCCGTAGAACTCATTGTTTCCTACACAGAATAAAACCAAAAGAAAAAGAAGATATTATCATTAATTTAAAAATAAAAATCATGATAAATATGTTTTAGATAAAGTACATGAAATAGTTAAAATATTAAAATTTACCTGGGAGTTGTACATGCTTTATAGGGACACCTTCATCGCTCACCAACAACGTGCCATTAATGGTCCCTGTGGAGCTGACACGTGTAGCTCCAGGAAACGCAATAATGTAGTTGGCCATATCAGCCTCATCATTGCCAACATGTTCAGCAGTTGGTTGGGTGTCTGCTTGGGCAGGGTGTGTTTCTTGGCTAGCACCTAAAGGAGTAGAAGGTGTACGAGAGGGTTGTTGGGCAATCTCTTGCCCTTGTGTCCCACTAGCACCAACACCGGGTTCAGCAAATGCCAGAAAACGCTACATACAAAAGAAATTTTTGTTAGTTTAGTCAATGTAAAAATTAAAAATCAAACTATCACAATTCATCTCATGCAGAACAAAAAAATATCCTTTTGAATTTTTATTATTACCTGATATCTTTCTAGCTGCCTCATAAGATGTTGTATCCTCTCTTCTGTTTCAGGTGTTTGAGGCGCGTCTATCAAAGCATTAAATTCCGACCTTGCATCTCATGCCTTTTTTTGCAACAAGAACACTGGAGATAGGGATGAAGAAAGCTCTTCCTCAAAGAGGGAATCATCAAGCGTACCATGGCTAGGTGTCTGCATATTTGAACAAAATTAATATTATTTCAATTATGTAAATAACTAAAATACCTGAAGATAGAGCAATGTTGGCACTTTACATGTTCTTCCGTTGGCCTCTTTCCGCGATAAATCACAAAAAATATGAACTATACTGCACACATTCTTGGATAATGTGAAAGTGGAAAAGGAATACCCTACACAAGTGATGCACACATGTACATTTGAACACTAATAGATTTTTTTAGTTGAAATGCAATGTTTGTTTTCATTTAAATGTTGGGTTTTTAAAGCAGGGAGAAATAATGGCTGCCAAATTAATAAGCGTTTCTTTGGGAAAAATTTAAATCTTGTATTGGGTGATGAAGATAATAGAGGGTATTGAATCTTGATTCTTGACATCTAGAGAGAAACCTACAGCCTAACACAATCCAATGGAATTGACGAAAAAAACCCAAATAGAGTCAACCCTACTATAGGAGGAAGGGTCTACAGTAAGAACTTACCATTTTGCAAGAGCTAAGGGTGAATGTTATTCTGCAAGCGTTGAGGGTGAATTTTGTTCTGCAAGAGCTGAGGGTGAACACTAAGGGCGAATGTTGTTATGCAAGAGCTGAGGGCGAATGCCGTTGACGACGTGTGGTGAATACTATTCTCGCAAGAGCCGAGGGCGAACACTGAGGGAGAATGCGAGGGCGAATGCTATTTCGCAAGAGCTCAAGGAGAATGTTGAGGGTGAATGGTGTTCTCGTAAGAGCTCAAGGTGAATGATGAGGGCGAATGCTGAGGTAAAATTTCGTTTCCGCAAGAGCCGATGGCGAATGCCGAGGGAAAATGTTGTTCTCGCAAGAGCCGAGGGGAATTTTGTTCTACATGGAAGAGCTGGGCGGGCGAACGATGAGGGTGAATGCAGTGGTGAATGTTGCTCCCGCAAGAGTCTACCAAAGGGAGAATTTAAGGGCGAATGTTGTTTTGCAAGATCTCGAAGGCGAATGTCACGGCGAATGTCGTTCGCAAGAGCTCGTGTGGCGAATGCCGAGTGGCGACGGTCGAAGCCTGGCAGAGCTGAGGGCGAATGCTGAGGGAAAATGTTGTTCTGCAAGAGCTGAGGGCGAATGCTGAGGGAAAATTTTGTTCTGCAAGAGCTGAGGGCGAATGCTGAGGGTGAATGTTGTTCTGCAAGAGTGGAGGGCGAATGCGCGAGTGATATCAGATGTTAATGTAGCTATTGCGACGGATATAAGTTTCGTATTTTTAATAAAATCATTTTTATGTAGCACGCATATAAGTTTCGTATTTTTATGTAGCGTGCATATAAGTGTCGTTATTGTTACACCATTTTTTGGTCATCTAACCTATTATCATTAGATGGACCCAAGTACACCATGTAAGATCAATTTTACCCTAAGTAAAATTGCCTTCACTATGTTAAATAACTTAATAAACCACATTTATTAGGTTGTTTATGGTCTAAACAGGAAACCCCAAAAGGAAATATTAAACAAACCTATTTTGTTTAATTTTTCTCATGGAATAATTAATTAAACCATAATTTAATTATTATTCCTAGTCATGTTTAACCCAAAAACAAATAAATTAATTAGATAAACCTTTATTTATCCTATTATTTTCTAGGAATAATTATTTAAATCTTATTTAGATAATATTCCTTGTTAAATATGACCAAATCACCCACAAATAATTAAATAAATCATTATTTATTTACTTATCCTTCAACCACTTCCTTAAAAAGATAAATAAATCATTTATTTATTTATTATTAACAAATAAAGGGATTTGACCCAAGTCAAATACTTTTTCCCTCCAACAAATATAATAAAATATTCCATAAAAGGTGGATCTAGATTTAGTTAACATTATTTTAATCATGCACCAAGATCTAGAATGACCCAATATTTTGTTATAAATAGGAGGGTTTTTCCTACCATTCTTCACCTTTTGTTGCCTATTACATCACTCTGGATCTAAACTCTTGGTCTGACTTTGAGCCATTATCATTGTCATATTTTCCATTATTTGCTGTGTGAGCTCCCTTTGAGTTCTATCTTTGTCTGGGTTTTCTACACCAACAGGAGAGAGAAATGCTAGATCTGAAGTGCTGAGGACTTCCAAGAACCCATCCCATCGAGGAGAATTGGAAACACCTTCTTGTTTTCCTCCCAGGTGCCCTTAATAAAAAAATTATTTCAAAAATTGTTCTTGTCTTGTCTATTGGATATATGGAGCAAACCCTTCTTTTTACTGCTTAATGTCTTTCTATGCATAGATCTGGTTTTTTGCAGCTCTTTTCTTGATCAACTAACTGCAGATCTGAAGATATTGGCAGCCACTTTTTTTGTTAGGGCTATTAGTTATGCGTAGCTAAAGTGGTCCTTTTTCGTACACTTTGACAAAGGATTCATACTAACAAATGGCGACTCCACACGGGTTTTAAATTACGACCGCTGTCGTTTTTCATATTCCTGCATATCCAGCTACTTCAGACCCTAGGGTTTCTTTTCAGCTTTTTGTTTTTCCTATTTTTATGTTGTTTTTCTCACATAAAATTATAAAACATTAAAATTTCTAACTTCCACGTGTTTCTGGCCCTATTGCGCAGGTGACAGACATCAGCCGCAACTGAGACGGCAACTTTTCCGCAAATCTGCCGCCGAGACAACCGGAACTGGAGGTTGCACTTTTCAGCCCAAAAACTGTGACCTAGACCTCCAAGTCACACTTTTCAGCCTCTTTTCTGTGACCTGCACTGAAAACAGGTCAGAACCTGCGACCTGCTAATTTTTCAGCTGTTTTTCTGCAATTTTTCTGGGTTTTGCTGAAGCTTCTGTCAGGGTTTTCCAGCCTCTGTCTCAGCCCGTTTTGACCTGGTTCTGATTTGTTTTTTCTCATCTAAGTGGGAACATAGCCCCCTAGGGCTTCAGTACCCTCCACTTTTTGTGGAAGAGTTTTTATCTGTTTCAGGACTGTCTTTTCAGAGTTTCAGCCCCCCTCTTTCTAGATCTGATACCTCCTTTTCAGACCTCTTTTAATCAGCTCTTCTCCCTTTCAAATCACCTCCTGAAGATTTTTTTTCATCTACTTTTAGGGCCTCCTCCTTGCCCCTTCTGCTTTTTGCTGATTCCCTCCCTTTTTCCAGCCACCTTGCCTCTGCCTCTTGGCTGTGATCTGCACCTCTTTTCAGCACCTTTCTCCTTTAGATCCCTGTCCCTTTCGACCCTAGATCTATTGGCCTCTTTTTAATGCATTTTGACTAGATTTTTTCCCTCTGTTAGATTAGTTTTGAGAGACCCGCCTTTTTGGGTTGAATCGATGCAATAGTAGCTGTTAATTTTCTGTTATTTCAGCATTATATACTGTTCTCTGCAGATTTATTTTCAGTTACGCAGCACACTTTTTCTCTTGCTCTCAAAACGAAAAGGGTTTAAAAATTAAAATTAACGCACGCCACACACTCACCCTAAGCGAAGAAGAGCCTGGTTTACACCGCCATGCAAAGACTTTAAAATCAATTGACACTGCACCTATCTGCCCTTGTTTCGACATTGTAATCACTTGATTCTGCACCTCCTTGCCCTTGTGGTCGTTCTTCTTCCCCTTGTGCCGTGATTGTGTTGTCATCATTGCGCCCCCAAGGCGCACTTCCCGGAGACTTCTTGGCCTTCACCCTCAGTTTCCGGTCGATCGACCTGCTCCGTCCCGCCGTCGTCGAGCCAGTCCTCCTCCGAGTCCACACTCCGACTCCTCTTCTGATTCTTTGGGTTCTCCTTTTCCTTCTGGTTCTCCCCCTGTCACCTTCACTATGTCTGGTCCAGGGCCTAACGCTAGCGGTGCTCCCGGCCCTAATGCCGGAACTACTACTAGCGGAACCGCCACAGGAACTACCTCGGCCGCACCCTTGCTCCCGTACATCGCAGGCCTCAGCCTCCCCGATTTCAATCAGTTGATCAATGACCCTATCCGCCACAATGTTGGTTGGCCTGCTATGCCAACCAAGCTCCCCTCCGACATCCCTAAGTTCGAAGGCCTTGCTGGAGAAGATCCAACCAACCATGTTCGATCTTTCCACATGTGGTGTTCCTCCAATTCCATTACCGATGACTCCATCCGTCTTCGATTGTTCCAACGCACGCTTACCGGCGAAGCTTCTAAATGGTATGTCGACCAAGCCACCTCTTCCCATACCACCTTTGCGACCATTGCCCAAGCCTTTTTATCTTACTTCCAGCTCCCTCTCCGATACGATACTGGTACGGAGCTTTTGACCTCTTTCAAGCAAACCTCTTCAACCCGCCTTTCCGCTCATGTCCAGGAATGGCGACGAAGATGAAGCTTATGTCGAGCTCCCCCCTTCGAAGATCGGATCTATATGGACTGGTTCCTTCGCTCTCTCTTAGCTCCTATTGGCAAAGATGTCGCCTCCCATTTTCCTCAAACCGAAGAAGCCGCCCTCCAAATAGCCTTGAAATATGACCTGATCTATGCTCAGTCTGGTTATGTTTATACCGTTCTTCCTTACTTCCCCAGGCCTGGTGGCACTAACGCCCCGAGGGCATCTCATTCCGCCAACGGTATCGTTGGAGCCCTTTCCCATCCGTACGCTCAACCTCCTATGGGCTATGGTCTCCCTCAGGGAGGGGCCAACACCTCTAGCACTCTTCCCCCTCCCGGTAGCATGTATCCAGGATATGGCATGCCTCCTCCCTTTGCCCAACCTCCTGCTTACCTCAATTTTTCCCAACCTAACCATTACCTTTATCCGCAGCCTGGTGCGCCAGCTCCTCCAGCATATGCGCTTCCATCTCCCTTGCCTCCTCCAAACCCGCAACAGCACCTACAGCCCCCTCCAGGGCAAGTATTTGCACAGCAGGGCGTGACTAATCCCCCTTCTTCTCAAAGAAGGCGGAGAGGCAATCCAAACCAATCTACCCCTGGTACTCGTGGACCCAATCCTCAAGGTGTTGACCCTAACACTGCTAACCAGCAACAGGGCACTCAGCCCAAGCCGGACAGGCCGCTTCGCACAAATAAGCCTTGTTCGTGTTGCGGTGTTTATGGTCATTACACCCACGATTGTCCTCTCTTACCCCAGATGCGGCAGATGTGGGAGTCTCAAGCCACATTGCGCGGACAACACACCTCCCCTCATGCTCCTCCTAATGTGGCCACTACCCAACCAGCTGTGTTTACTGATCCTTTCCCTCAGCAAGGATTCGTGGCTACCCAACCGCCCGACAGCCAGGTCGCCACTCCACCTTCCCTTTCTGGTTCCTCCGATTACCAGATCCTTATGATGCACTCTGATCCTTCCCCAACCATCGACCTTCACCTGCAAACTCGGTATCGCCAGTACCCCAAGCCTCCCGCTCAGTCTACCCTCGAGTCCCCTTCTTCTGGTTCTACAGAGCCTCTTTCGACAACCAATGGTCCCTTACATATCCCTCAACCCAAAGTTGAGGTCCATACCAAGATTCCTAAAGGACCGTTACGTCGAAATGCTGCTTCTGGTCGAGCTGCTCATTCGTATAGCATAGTAGATGATTTGGCGCAATCTCCTGCTGCCATTTCCACACTGGAACTCCTCCAGTCGTGCCCTTCCCAAAAGAAGGCTCTATTATCTGCCATGGGCGCTGTAGATCCTGTTGATGACCAAATGATTGTGTTCGACGCCCATCAGTCAGACCATCCTCCCCTTCCTGCTTCCGTCGCCTTCCAAATCCCAGTCAAAATCCGGAACGCCAACGTTTCTCGGTGTATAATTGATGAGGGGGCATCCACTTGTGTGATGTCCGCTTCGATTTGGAAGCAACTTGAATCTCCTGAGTTGGCCCCTTCCACGATCACCCTTCGAGCGTGGGACGGCCACGCCTCCCAGCCCATTGGCCTTTTCCGTAATTGTCCTATCACCCTTGCCGGTAAGACCGTTTGCGTTGACGTCGAAGTCATTGACGCCCCTCTAGACTACAACATTCTATTGGGGCGAAGCTACACCTATGCCATGTCTGCTATCCCATCCGTGGTTTTTCACAAGATGTCTTTCCCTCACAATGGAAAGATAGTCACCATTGACCAGTTGTCTTACCATGAGCCGCCGTCTCAGACCTCTCCGGAGATGACCATCTCTTCTATAGCCAATAAGAAAACCATTGATTCCTTGACCAGTGTCTCCCTCGGTGTCTACAAAGATTCCTCCCTGCTTGGAACTTTTCCTGGTCTCCCCCCTCCTCATCTCTCTGATCCCATCTTATCGAATGTTTGCATGATGCAATCGTCTCAGGCTGCCCTTAAGCAACCCACCTCGGCTAGTCAGCAACCTCAGACACAACCTCGCCCACCGCAACCCGCTCCTAGCCCTTTCTCTCCGCCATCCGGACCTCCTCCTTCTGGCCCTTCTCCTACAACTGGTGTCCCTGAACCCCTTTATCCCCCTGGATCGGTCCCCCCAGGCCTTAACCATCTCGGAGCCGTCCCTCCTGGACATTATCCATCTGGTCAGATACCTTTCCTGGCTCCCCCTCCCGGAGTCTATACGGTTCCCGTCATGGCCACCCTCTCTCTCCCTAACCTAACCCTAGGCATACCCGTCTGGTACATTGACCCTCCAGCCGCTACCCCACCCGGTCACCCCAAACCTTACCTTGCTTTGACACCGGTTCAACCGGTCCCCCTCGCTTCCCCCGGGCCCCCCGCACCTCCCCAGGACCCAGCCCCTGTGGTGATAGCCCCGGGAAAGAAAGGCAAAGCTCATAAGGGGGCAACCAATCAGGACCAAGCCGCCCCGAAAAACCCTACCCCTCCTCGACCGCCAAAGCACGCTATCCAGTGCGCTTTGTGCGATATTGTCGGTCACGCCACCCATATGTGTCCTGAATTGCCGCACCTCAAGATCCTGGTCAATGAGACGTTTCCCGACTCTGATATCCCCGAAGTCTACGTCACTATCCTGGATTCTATCCCGAAACTCAAAACCTTGCGCACAAATCACCCTTGTGCTTTGTGCGATTTCCACGGCCATTACACCCACCTCTGTCCCCGCCTTGACGAGTATCATTCCTCCTTAGACACGTACCGCCAATTCAAGGCTACGCATGACAAGATACCTTCTCACTTGCCTGCGAGTTCTACTTCGATAGGACCAGAGGATATTCCTACTCCCATTCACATTCCTCCTCCCACTATCGAACCAACGGAGCCTTCGACCACCATTTTGTACCTATCATCATCCTTGAGAGATAGTTCACCTAACCTCCGACCTGCAGACACTCTCGATTCCCCCTAAATCGACCTTGGATCTATTGACGTTGCGCATCTGAGCCCTTCTCCACAAGATGACCCGTCACACATCACTACCTCATCGGGTGATCCTTCTTCCTCCAGTCTTCCCATCTTCCAGTCCGATGAAGACATTATGGAAGCCATGACCAACCCTGACTTTCCGTGGGATGATATGCACCATCGTGCATACTTCCTCCCACAGCAGTCCCATGACCAATATGCTGTGGAAACCAAAGACTTCATTCCCAATGTATTCGATTGGTTCAAAAATCCCATCCCTGCACCTGATGCTTTCGAAGAAGGAAACATGGCCAACATCTCTCCGACCATTAAAATTGACATTTCGGTCAAACCAGGAATCGAAGAATATATCACCTTGGGTGCCCAATGCACCCCGGAAGAAATCGAAGCTTACACTAAGCTTTTCAAAGAATTCCGCGATATTTTCACCTGGTCCTACTCCGAAATGCCTGGGCTCGATCCCACCATCGTCGAGCATCATATCGACACGTGGCCCGATGCCAACCTAGTCCGACAAAAGTTGAGACCCATTAATCCTTCCAGACGTGATGCTATCAAAGCCGAAATCGATAAGCTCAAGCAGGCTGGTTTCATTTATCCTATTGAATACACCACTTGGGTGTCCAACCCAGTTCCCGTCCTCAAGAAACAAGGCACCATCCATGTTTGCACAGACTTTTGTGACTTGAAGAAAGCTTGTCCCAAAGACAACTTCCCCACACCATTTATTGACCAAATCATTGATGAGTGTGCGGGGCATGAGGTTCTATCCTTTATGGATGGTTTCTCTGGATACAACCAAATCCTTATCCGTCCTGCTGACCAGCTTAAAACTGCGTTCATCAGTCCGTGGGGAACTTTTGCTTACCGAGTCATGCCATTCGGCCTTAAAAACGTCGGCGCCACTTTTCAGCGGGCCATGTCTTATTGTTTCCATGACTTAGCTCATATTATCCTTGCTTATTTAGACGACCTCACTGCGCGTTCTAAGCATCGGGCGCAACACCTCCACGATCTGCGTATCGTCTTTCTCCGATGTCGCAAGTATAATATCCGCCTTAACCCGTTGAAATGTGTCTTTTGCGTTCCCACCGGCCGTCTCTTAGGCTTCATAGTGTCTAAGGATGGTATCACTCTTGACCCTTTGAAAGTTCAAGCCATTCTTGAACTTCCCATTCCACGTACCCTACGCCAGCTCCAAAGTCTCCAAGGCAAAGCTAATTTTCTTCGTCGGTTCATCCCTGACTATGCCACCACCGCACATGGGTTCCTTAGACTCCTCCGATCTAATATCCCATTTGTTTGGGATACCTATGCTCATGAGTCTTTCGATGCCCTCAAGCAGGCTCTCACATCCACTCCCTTGATCCGCCCTCCCGACTTTGATCGGGACTTCATCCTGTACATCTCCGCTTCCACCTATTCGGTCGCTGGAGTCCTTATCCAGGAAGATGACAATGGTATCGAGCATGTGATTTACTACGTCAGTAAGAACCTAGTGGGGCCTCCTGTTTCCTACTCACATGAAGAAAAACTAGCGCTGGCTATTGTGTTCTCAGTCCAAAAACTTCGTCATTACATCCTCATGTGTTCCACCAAGGTTGTGACTAATTCCAACCCCATGGCTTTCCTATTGAGTCGCCGCATCCTCACTGGGAAGTACGCCCGTTGGGTCGTCATCCTTCAAGAATTCGACCTCAAATTTGTCACACCAAAAAGTAAGAAAGGTTTAGCCCTTGCTGAACTCATTTCTGAATTACCTACTGGAACGCAGGATCCCCCAGTTAATGATGATTTTCCTGATGAGCACTTATTCGCCATTACTTCGGACGATCCTTGGTACGGCGATATCCTCACTTACTTGCGAACCCAAAAGTTCGCTCTTCACCTTGATCGTGACGCTCGACGACGTATCCGACACCAGGCTCCTCGCTACCTTCTTATCGGTGACGACCTCTATCGTCGCGGTATAGATACTGTCCTTCGTCGTTGCCTCACGCACACTGAAGCTGAACAAGTCCTCAATGCCTGCCATAGCGGCGCTTGCGGTGGCCACCTCTCTGGTCTTGCTACTGCCCAAAAAGTCATGCGCGCTGGGTATTTCTGGCCTTCCCTCTTCAGTGATTGCATTGAAGCAGTCAAACACTGTTCCAATTGCCAACATTTCGCCCCTAAGGCGCGAGCTCCCCCAGCTCCCCTCCATCCGGTCGTCTCAACTGGTCCCTTTTGTAAATGGGCCATCAACTTTATGGAGTGTCGCCCGCCATCCGCTGGTAACCATAAATATATCATCGTGGCGGTCGACTATTTCACAAAATGGGCCGAGGCTATGCCAACATTTAACAACACCGCAGCTACCGCAGCCCTCTTTTTCTTTAACCACGTTATCGCTCGATTCGGGGTTCCGAAACAACTGGTCTCTGACCACGGCCAACATTTTGAAGATGAGATATGGCGTGAGCTATCCTCACTATTGGGTTTTGAGCACCAATATTCCTCCTCCTATTACCCCCAAGGTAATGGCCAAGTTGAAGCAGTCAACAAAATCCTCAAGACTATGCTTCAACGAACGGTGAATAAGCACAAAACCAATTGGCATCTTATGCTCTTCCCTGCTTTGTGGGCCTATCGAACCTCTGTCAAAACCGCCACCGGGTTTACTCCTTTCCACCTCGTTTTTGGAGAGGAGGCAGTCTTACCGATCGAGTGTGAAATTCCTTCCCTGCATCTGGCCGTTGAACTTCTCCCTGATACCCAACCTCTAGAACAACGACTTATCATGCTTGAGCGCGCCTCCGAAGACCGTCGTGTTGCCTTGAAAACCATGGAAGCGGCCAAGAAACGCACCAAAGCTCAGTATGACAGAAAAGTCTAGCCTCGTACTTTTCACGAAGGTGACCTTGTTCTAGTTTATGACCAGGCCCATGATGTCCTTGGTCATGGGAAGTTCGACTCATTATGGCTAGGCCCTTACATCATCAGTAAGGATCTCGGTAAGGGGGCATACCTCTTAGAGGATTTCGAAGGCAATCCCCTTCCTAATCCTCGCAATGCACTCTATCTTAAGAAATATTACCCTTAGCATTTCTCTTCTGAAATGCATGTTTTATTTTCTTTTAGATAGCCAGCATATTTTTCGTTTTTGGGATTTGATACTTCACCAGGACACATTTTTTCCAACATAGGTCACTTCCCCTCTCATTAAAATCGCATTTCTTCACTTACGACACTTGTACTTGGGGCACCATTTTTCCTCCTTACTTGTCTTTGTTCGTGTCAATTTTCGTCATGAGTTACCATCTTGTACTCATGTTTTCATGGTCCCCCATTGGGCCTTTACTGTGTGGCAGCACCATCAAGTCGCCCTTGTTTAGAGCATCCAAGTTGAGTCATCATCGCATTCATGGAGTCTATCCCGAGTCCCTTTGTACCCCGTTATAGCCCTCCATCCTTCATTGCTTGGTCTCTCTCTTGTGTCGCACATTATGACCTTCAGTCCCACTGTCCCCTATCCCTTATGATATTGTGTCAGTCGCTGCCATGTCATTCATTCCCTTTATGCTCTAACAAGGGAAGTCGTCCATTCGCTACTCAGTCCTTTCCATTTCACCATCATCATTAGTGTCAGTCTGTCCGTCGCTCTACTATTGTCTCTCGTGCCTTAGGTGAGGATCTCTCATTGCCTCACTTATGGCGGGCCTCCTTCTGTCGACATCATCTCATTCATTCCAGAAGCCAGGTCTAGAGGGCGGTGTACCTTGGTTCCAGCTTCCACTCTTGTTCGGTGCCTCGGATCAGGCAAAGGGATCTCTCATTTCCCTTTGACTTGATTGTTTCTCCACTCCAGCTCCTTTCAGCATGATCGAGATCAATATACTTGATGGTTCAGTGATGCAGCAGTAGCTCTTGGTGATTCCCGGGTGTGTGTGAGATGTCTCAGCCCTCATGAGGGGGTGGCTCTGCAGGTAGCCCCCCACATGCCCGGATGACCTCTTCATTGCAGCCTTCGATGCAGCTCCATATATTTGATGATGTCGGCCTTAGCCGCTTGCAGCGCCTCTTTGATTTGCATGTATCAGTCAGATTTTGTGAGCCCTTCCTCGCTTATAGGGGGCATTTGGGTTGTATTTGTATCTCATGTACTCAGATATTATTGTATAAGTCCTGGCTGTTATCCCAGGCACAACATGTATGTGGGATTCCTAATTGTATTATTATCTCGCTCATGTCTATGCCGGTTGTACTTTATGGTTCGGTCCCTTGTTTACTGGACACACTATTCTTTTGTACTTTGTCTCGGCGGGCATAGGTATGCCTCCCCCGCCACCTTTAGCACAGGTACCCTCTCATAAAAAGAGACTTGTTGCACCTGCGAGTCTCGTCTCCTCAGGGTCTAGTTCTTCAACACACTAGTCTACCTTACATTTCTCTCTCTGACTTCCCTCTTGATGTCTGGTGATTGAGTTCTTACAACGTACTTCGGTCATACGATTTGCTCCTAACACTCACACGCTGGGGGGAAATATGTTACACCATTTTTTGGTCATCTAACCTATTATCATTATATGGACCCAAGTACACCATGTAAGACCAATTTTACCCTAAGTAAAATTGCTTTCACTATGTAAAATAACTTAATAAACCACATTTATTAGGTTGTTTATGGTCTAAACAGAAAACCCCAAAAGGAAATATTAAACAAACCTATTTTGTTTGATTTTCCTCATGGAATAATTAATTAAACCATAATTTAATTATTATTCCTAGTCATGTTTAACCCAAAACAAATAAATTAATTAGATAAACCTTTATTTATCTTATTATTTTCTAGGAATAATTATTTAAATCTTATTTAGATAATATTCCTTGTTAAATATTACCAAATCATCCACAAATAATTAAATAAATCATTATTTATTTGATTATCCTTCAACCACTTCCTTAAAAAGATAAATAAATCATTTATTTATTTATTATTGACAAATAAAGGGATTTGACCCAAGTCAAATACTTTTCCCTCCAACAAATATAATAAAATATTCCATAAAAGGTGGATCTAGATTTGGTTAACATTATTTTAATCATGCACCAAGATCTAGAATGACCCAATATTTTGTTATAAATAGGAGGGTTTTTCCTACCATTCTTCACCTTTTGTTGCTTATTAGATCACTCTGGATCTATACACTTGGTCACATTTTCCATTATTTGCTTTGTGAGCTCCCTTTGAGTTCTATCTTTGTCCGGGTTTTCTACACCAACAAGAGAGAGAGATTCTAGATCTGAAGTGCTGAGGACTTCCAAGAACCCATCCCATTGAGGAGAATTGGAAACATCTTCTTGTTTTCCTCCCAGGTGCCCTTAATACAAAAATTCTTTCAAAAATTGTTCTTGTCTTGTCTATTGGATATATGGAGCAAACCCTTTTTTTTACTTCTTAATGTCTTTCTATGCATAGATCCGTTTTTTTGCAGCTCTTTTCGATCAACTAACTGGTATCCGAAGATATTGGCGCCTACTTTTGATGTTAGGGCTATTAGTTATGCGTAGCTAAAGTGGTCTTTTTTCGTACACTTCGACAAAGGATTCATACTACCGCTTATATCGATGGTGGACAAAGTGTCGCTATTGCAACGGATGCCTCCAAATGTCGCAATTGCGACACTTAGACATTATGTCGCACTTGCGACGTTTGGAGGCAGTCGTCGCAATAGTGACACTTTGGGGCACAGTGTCGCAATTTTGACGTCTTCCTCCAAACGTCGCAATTGCGACACTTTGTCTAAGTATTGGTATTGTGACACTTTTCTATAAATGTCGGTATAGCAACGGTTTCGGGCGGGATTGAAAAAATTTGGGGAAATTTCCGACACTTGGTCAAAAGCATCGGAACCAAGTGTCGAAATTTCCCCCAAATGTACTAGTGTATATAGCTTGTGAAAAATCATATCCTAGGTTTAACTTAGTCCTCCAAGCTTGCAAAGAGATGATATTTTTTTTCTTCCTTACATTTTTAAGGATTTTGTATTAAGCTCATCACCTTGAATTCCACAAGGAACCCATCAACTATTGAATCAATGGTTGGAACTAGCTAGTTGAAGGACTCAAGGAAAATATTAATTAATGAGCTCTGATAGGTGGATCCCTCTCACTTTCAGGATGGTACTAATAAAGAGTGTGCTTCAAAATATCTTGGTTTATTTACTCTATATAGCTTTCCTACCTAAGAAATTCATAATAAATATCATAGGGTGTTCTTCCCCTATATATGGAGAAGCAATGGGAATTCCTCTCAAATTCAAAGGACTTTGTTGGATAGGGAATACAAAATTTGGGTATTTTTGCTAGTCCCGACAAGAAAAAGGATGTTGAAAATTGATCACTAAAAGTGACATATATTAGGATATTTTAAAGAAAAATACATCACACCTTTACTACTCAGCGATTGAATAAGGAGCCCCTCTGAATCCAACAATGGCGGATCAACCTACTGCAAATATCTTATTTCTTGCTACAACAAAATTGGTAAATATATTTGTTGGGATATTGGAGATGGCATTAAGGTTAGGCTAGGAACACATGAATGGGTTGCTAAATATCCATCTTATAAAATTCCCCAATCATTGTAGGCATCTCTATAGAATAAATATCCCTCAAAACTTTTTGAAAAAATAACAACCCTATCCCACCCAAACCTATATCGTATTTAGTTGAATAGGAATGATATTTTATTGTTAGGGAGGAAGCATTTCAATTTAATAACTTCAGTTCCGAAATGGACTAAGTTGGAATGAAATTGAGAGTGAATGTATGTTATGAAAACAACCCAAAAAATAGAAGAAAAGAGATATCAATGCCTTAGAAATCAACCACTTCGAGGGGGCAACCTCCAATACATTACATAAATGAACAATTCTTGGATGATACAAATCACCAAAACCTCCTTCTATATATAGGAGTCCATGGGCCCACAATATAATCCTAGCCAACCTAACGATAACAATGTAAGGGCACAAAGAAAAATGAACAACCTCTAATACATTACATAAATGAACAATTCTTGGATGATACAAATGACCAAAACCTCATTCTATATATAGGAGTCCATGGGCCCACAATATAATCCTAGATGACCTAACAATAACAATGTAAGGGCACAAATAAAAATATATCACACCTTTACTACTCAGGGATTGAATAAGAAGCCCCTCCAAATCCAACAATGAGGGATCAACCTACTGCAAATATCTTATTTCCTGCTACAACAAAATCGGTAAATATATTTGTTGGGATATTGGAGATGGCATTAAGGTTAGGCTAGAAACACATGAATGGGTTGCTAAATATCCATCTTATAAAATTCCCCAATCATTGGATGATAAAAATTACCAAAACCTCCTTCTATATATAGCAATCCATGCGCCCATAATATAATCCTAGCCAACCTAACAATAACAATGTTAGGGCACAAAGAAAAATGAACAACCTCCAATACATTACATAAATGAACAATTCTGGGATGATACAAATGACCAAAACCTCCTTCTATATATAGGAGTCCATGGGCCCACAATATAATCCTAGCTGACCTAACAATAACATTGTAAGCACACAAAGAAAAATACATCACACCTTTACTACTCAGGGATTGAATAAGGATCCCCTCCAAATCCAACAATGAGGGATCAACCTACTTCAAATATCTTATTTCCTGTTACAACAAAATCGGTAAATATATTTGTTGGGATATTGGAGATTGCGTTAAGGTTAGGATAGGAACACATGAATGGGTTGCTAAATATCCATCTTATAAAATTCCCCAATCATTGTAGGCATCTCTATAGAATAAATATCACTCAAAACTTTTTGAAAAAATAACAACCCTATCCCACCCAAACCTATACCATATTTAGTTTAATAGGAATGATATTTTATTGTTAGGGAGGAAGCATCTCAATGTAATAACTTCATTTCCAAAATGGACTAATTTGGCATGAAATTGAGAGTGAATTTATGTTATGAAACCAGCTCCAAAAATAGAAGAAAAGAGATATCAATGCCTTAGAAATCAGCCACTTCGAGGGGGAAACCTCCAATTCATTACATAAATGAAAAATTCTTGGATGATACAAATGACCAAAACCTCCTTCTATAAATAGGAGTCCATGGGCCCACAATATAATCCTAACCGACCTAACAATGATAATGTAAGGGCACAATAATAACAATATTGGGGTTACAAGGGTACAACAATAACAATAAGGGGGCTACACTAATAACAATAAGGGACTAAACTAGTAATATAGGGACCTAACATGCCCCTCTCCTTCAAAAAAGTGTTGTCCTCAATGCTTGAGTAGCTTTGGGTTCTTCTGTATAAAATTATCATCCTCCCATGTATAATCTTCAGTGGGTAAGTTCTTCCACTTGATGAGATACTTTGAAATTGATCGATTTCATAGCAGTCGAGTTCTTGTTTCTGTGACCGCTTCAGGTTCCAATATGATTTTTCCTTTTTCATCAAGTTCTAGAAATATTGTTTGAGCTAGAAGATTTTCACCTATAACCTTCTTTAAGCATGAAACATGGAAAACTGGATGCACTCATGAAGAAGAAGGAAGCTCCAATTTGTATTCCATAGTACCAATCTTTTGTAACACCTTGTAAGGACCATAGTACTTTGGCGATAATTTATTATCCTTCTTAGCTTGCTTGAGGGAAATTTTTTTGTATGGTTGTAGCCATAAAAATATCCAGTCTCCTACATCAAAAATTCTCTTGTTGTGATTTTGATTGGCCTATTGTTTCATTCAATTTTGTGCCAAATTTAGGTTATCCTTTAAGAGTTGGAGAAATTCTTGTTGATGCTCGATGTGATCTTCCACTGCTTGAACCTTATAATTTTCTCTTAAAGATGATGTGATGGACGGTGGATGATATCCATAAAGTGCCATAAATGGGGTCATTTTTGCTACAGTATGGAAGGAAGTGTTATACCACCATTTAGCGAGAGGTAACCACTTGACCCATTAAGTTTGTTTATCAGATATAAAACGACGAAGATATCCTTCCAAACATTTATTCACTATCTCACTTTGACCATCAAATTGAGGATGATAAGATGAGCTATGAGCTAATTGAGTACCTAGTCAAGAAAATAACTCTGTCCAAAAATTTGCTGTAAAAATGGGATTTATGTTGCTCACAATAACCTTTGGGTTTCCATGTAGCTTTTGAATTATGTCCATAAATGTAGTAGCAACTATGCTTTCTTTAAATGGATGAGATAATGCAAAAAAATGTTCATACTTGGTAAGTATATCAACTACCACCATGATGACACTCTTTCCTTCGGACTTAGGTAAAACTGTGATAAAATCCATTGAAATCTCCTTCTAACATTGACTTGGAATGGATAAAGGTTGTAGAAGACCCGGGGTCTTAATTGTCTCAAATTTATTTTGCTGGAAAACCAAAATTCTGCCACAAAATTTTGAATATTAGATTTAAGGCCATCCCAAAAATATTATTTCTTCACCTTGTGGTAAGTTTTTAAAAATCCTGACTGTCCTCCTAAAGGAGAAGTGTGCAATTCCAAAAGAATCGTTTGTTTTAGTTGGGAATTCTTACAAATATATAAGCAATATTTGTACCATAAGGAATCATTTTTCCAACTAAATGTATCAGATGTAGTAGGATCTTGCTGCAACTTTTGAATGAGTGTCCACACTTCTTCATCCTTCTTCCATTCATCTCTTGCTTCGGTTATCCAAACTGGTTGGATAATAGAAATGGCACAAAGCAATGCTTCCACCTCTTCATTCTTTCTTGAGAGTGCATCTACAACAAGATTTAACTTCCCTTTTTTGTATATTATTTCAAAGTCATAACCCAACATATTTGTGACCCATTTTTGCTACTCTTCTGAAGATAGTCTTTGTTCCAAAAAGTTTTTAAGACTATCATGAACAATTTTTACCTTGAATTGTCTTCCCATTAGGTAAGGTCGCCATTTATTTAGTGCATGTAGTATTTCTAACATTTCCTTCTCATAAATAGATTTCTGTAAATACTTTCCTTTTATTGGACGAATTTCAAAGGCAATGGGTCTTCCTTCTTACATTAAAACAACACCAATTTTATTTCTCGAGGCATCACATTCCACAATAAAGGTTTTTGTGAAGTCTGTTGTACCTAAGACTGGTGCTAGGCACATTGCCTCTTTAAGATGTTCAAAGGCCTTAGTTGCTTCAGGAGTCCATGAAAATTCATCTTTCTTCAATAATGTTGTTAGAGGTGCTGCTATTCTCCCATAATTCTTAACAAAGTTGCGATAATATCCTGTTAACCGGAGAAATCCTCGCAACTGCTTTATGGTTGTGGGGACTTTCCATTCCTTTATGGCTTTAATTTTATTAGGGTCTACCTTAACACCCTCATGAGATACAATATGACCTAGATATTCCACCTCTTGTACTCCAAAGAAACATTTGGATGTTTTTGCATATAATTGTTTCTCCTACAATATTTTGAGCACCCTATCAACATGTTGAGCATGATCCTTCCAGGACCTGTTGTAGATTAGTATATCATCAAAAAATATTAGCACAAATTTTCTAAGGAAGGGTTTGAAAATGGAATTCATCAACCCTTGAAATGTAGAAGGTGCATTGGTAAGGCCAAAAGGCATGACCAAAAATTCATAATGACCCTCATGAGTTTGAAATTTTGTTTTCAGAATATCTTCAATCTTCATTCTAATTTGATGTTATCCTGAACGAATATCCAACTTGGTAAAATAAATTGCTCCATGTAATTCATCTAATAATTCATCAATCACAAGAATGGGAAATTTATCTTTAATGGTGAGCTTATTAAGCTTCATATAATCTAGACACATGCTCCATGATCCATCCTTCTTGTGCACCAATACTATTAAGGTTGAATTATACTAGCCTCTAATATTTCTGCAAGCATACGTTCAACTTCGCTCTTTTGGACATAAGGATATCTATAAGGCCTAATGTTTGGAGGAACACTTCCTGGAATAGAATGAATAGCATGATCATGACCACGAATATGTGGGAGTCCTTTGGGAATTTCAAACACCTTGGAATGATTGTCCAAGACTTTTTGGAGATCTACAGAAATAGATGATTTTGATGTTGGAACTTCTAGTGAGCATAATTGTGCAATTACGCCTCGTTGTTCTTTCTTCAGAAGATTTTTCATGACATTAGTGCTTATTATCTTTCTCGTCTTCCCTGCGATACCCTGTAATTCGACTTTCTTTCCTTCTAAAAAAAAATTCAAGAAAATTTCTTGAAAATTAAAAGCTACCGTCCCCAAAGATTGCAACCATTGTACTCCTAGTACAACATCAACACCTCCCATAGGAATGGAAAGCATTGGACTATTCAATACATATTCCCCCATGGTTAGCTTGATATTATGGCATTTTCCAGAGTAATTTATAGTTCCTCCATTTGCAAACATCACTTGACATTCTAGTGCTAGGTATAGGAAAAAATTCAATTCCTTGGCTACCTTACAATGAATAAAGCTATGGGCACTACCCAAATCAATCAACACCATTACCTTTTTCTTCTTGATATGTCCTTTTATCTTGAGAGTTTGAGGAGTGGTAATTGCTACCAATGCATTACATGATATGGTCAGACTCATTTCTTCCTCTTATAGGGTTGGTTCCCTAGTGTATATCTTCTTCTTTTGAATATTCTTGTTCATTTTCTTCTTCCTCTTCACAATCTATGTAAAATAATTTATTCTTAGCACACTTATAACCTTTAGTGTATTTTCTATCACAACTGTACCAAAGCCCTTTGGCTCTTTTTTCTTCCAATTGTTGTGGTGTCAACCTTGTAGGTTGTGGAAGTCTAGGAGTAGCAACACTTCCATATTTATATATGTGAGTGGTAGGCTTCCTTGTTGCCATAATTTTACATTCAATTTTTATTGCCAACCTGAATGCCTTTTCCAGTGAATCAGGTTCCCAAACGCGAACTTCATGTTGGATGTTATCCTTTAAAGTCCCTATGAAGACATCAATATTGTGTTCCTATGGAATATCAGTTACCCTTATATTCAAATTTTGGAAGTCCTCAATGTGCTCCACCGCTGAACCCTTTTGTTTGAGATTTATCAATTGGCTAAAGAAGGTGTTGTTTTTTGTATCCTCATAATGTGCTATCATTTCCTCCGTAAAAATTGACCAAGCGACAATTTTTTTACGAGAGAAAAGCCATCAATACCATACAAATGTATTTTGTTCTAAATGTAAAGTTTCAATGCATACCTTTTGTGTGTTTTTCACATTATTGAGATCAAAATATTGCTCCATCTGTAGTATCCATGTTACGGGATCCTTGCCATAAAACTTCCTGATATCCATCTTTGGACTATGGTGGTTCTTCCATCCAACATTAGAGTTTATGAAATCACAATTAACATTTATTTTTTTCTCATCATGAGTTTCCTCTACTATATTTTTTCCATTATGAAACATTTCTTGTATCAGCTTTTCCAAATCATTCTTCATGTTTTCCATGTTGTCTTTCATTTTTTCATCAATCTTAGCTTCCATGTCATCTATCTTAGCTTTCATGCCATCCATCTTAGCTTCCATGCCCACTTCCATGCCATCCATATTAGCTTCCAAACCATTCATCTTAGCTTCCATGCCTTTCTTCAAACCATCCATTTTAATTTTCACGTCTTTCTTCAAAACTTCCATTTTATTTATTTTTGCTCTTGGAGATAGTGAAATTTGGTGCACTTGCTCTTGTAATTTTGATATCTCATGTTGTGTTTCTTCATCTTCATGAGTCATAGTTCAGCCTTCTGAAGGCTTAATGGGTTTTGAATTCTTTTTAGGGGGAATTTTAGAACCCAATATTGATATCTATTCTTCAATATGCCCTTGAATAAATTCAAACTATTTTTTTTTTTCAAACAAGACTTATCTAATTCGAAAAAAATACACACCTTTTTCTTTCGTTTGAGGAGTTCGATATTGAAACTGAATTGTCTCAGTTACTTCAAATCTTCAATATCTAAAATTTGGCCTTGAATTAGCCCTTTGAATCTTATTTTGAATGCCACAGGTCTGACCTGATTTGGATTTTTAAAGACAAAGTTATGCCCAATCTCCCATGATGACCTAATTATGGTTTGGTTCAGTACAGCGAACTTGTACGACTTGCCACATCTCACTTTTTCCTCCTTCAGCTCTAAAATTAAAATACCAAAAGCTACAGTTTGTGTACTTGTGGCCACTTTTTACAGAATCCTAATCTGATTCTTAGAGAGAGAGTTATGAAATTTTTCCCATGGTCACCTCTTTGAGATGAAATTTGGGAGCCTAAAACAATCCTAACTTCCATAGATCATATCTCCAAAAATATTGCGAACCAAGATCTGAAATTTTTATAGAAGGTTCCTCGGGATTTTGGCTTTGCACTGTACAAATTTCAGCTTTTGAACCTTCGTAAAAAAAAACATTATTGCTAAAATTCCATGATGACCTGTTTGGAGCAGCAAAACCATAGAATCCAAAGCTCTGATACCAAATGTTATGAAACTAGCTACAAAAATAGAAAAAAAGAGAGATCAATGCCTTAGAAATCAGCCACTTCGAGGGGGAAACCTCCAATAAATTACCTAAATGAATAATTCTTGGATGATACAAATGACCAAAACCTCCTTCTATATATAGGAGTCCATGGGCCCACAATATAATTGTAGCCGACCTAACAATAACAATGTAAGGGCACAATAATAACAATATTGGGGTTACAATGGTACAAAAATAAAAATAAGGGGCAAAACTAATAACAATAAGGGACTAAAATAGTAATATAGGGACCTAACAATGTATACATGTTACTATGGGGAGAATCCATCTCATGCCACATATACTATAAATCTTAACTACTTGACATGTCACACCAATTAAGATAAGGTGAAAAAATTTGGCGGTGTCAAAATTTGGAAAGTAAATTTCCCTCTAGAAGCTAAAGTATATTCTTGAATAGGCCTAAACAACATAGAAATTTCTTGATACAATGTACAACATAGATTTGACTAGGATTAAACAACATAGCAATTTCTTGAGACAATCTAGAACATAGATATTGGGAGTGGATAATTTGATACCCTATATGAGGAATTATTGGGATCACTAAGTCATTTATTCCTTCATTTCCATTTCTCAAAGTTGGTATTAACTATTTATTTCATAATCAAAGCCTCTAGGGAGGAGATGATTTAAATAATCAGTATACAATCAACAAATAATGAAGATTAATCCTTCATTGAAATGGAAAATTTCTTGCAAATTCCTCAATGCCCAAATCTAAATATCATGAGATCTGTCATTTACAACCAAAGGCCTTTATAGATCACAAGAGTTATTTCATAGAGATTATAACAATAACCAAAAATTCAATGGAGAATGAGGATGGTTCATCCTTTCAATAACCAAAAGCTATCTTTCAGGCTAGGTTTGGAAAGGGGACCAAACAACATGGCATATTTCTTAATGTATAGATAAAAATATTTCTAAATACGTCTAACAAAACTCTTATTCCTCATGTAAGTGTTGGAAAATGCAGCAAGAAATTCTCAGTTTGATTTTGCCTTGATTAAATTGAGAAAATTTGAATTTCCACATTAGTAGACAACTTGGATGTAGTTAACTGAGGTGACATGGCTCTTGTCACTCAGTTATCTTAGTAAATTCGATTTAGAGGAGTTAGAGTTTAGTTAAGCATGTGTGATTGCTAATTTTTAGCAATCAAGGTTAATTATCTTAGGTTGTTTTCAGTTAAAATAATTCTAACTATTGGAGGAACTAGTGGAAGGCCATTTGTGTAGTGAGACTTCGGTCAAACTCGGTGATCATCCAGTTAACTAATCAATTATCCAAAAATAGCTAGTGCATTCAGAGAATTTGAGTTCCCCAACTATGGTGGAGATTCCAAGGCATTATAAAATTAATTGCAGACTAGTCTTTAGTGTACAAGTGTTGCATGGAATCATATGATCAACCTTGAAAATTACGCAATCAATTTGGAGGAGTTTCCTAAATAATAGGAGACTAATTTCTCAGGAATTACACAAGGAAATAGGGGCTAAAGCAGAGGTAAAAATTAATAATTTTAGGTCATAGCTTCTCAACAAGCAGAGAGATAGGTTATTCCCTTGCAGGTTATGATTAGTTGAGAAAAGGAATTGTAATACATCTCTATTCATCTAAAATAATGCAAGCAGACATTGGGGTTTTTAGAAGAATGATTTCCTCATAAAATTGTTGTTTGCATGTGTGTTATTTCTTATTGCATGTTTTAGATTATTATTCTAAATTGCGAATTAAATTATGTAGAGAAATAGAGTAGGTCGTTTTCTTTTCATTTTGATTAAAAATTCATGAGAAGTTGAAAATATACATCATAATTTCTACATGGTATCAGAGCAATATTCACATTAGAGCAGGAATTTCGAATTTGTTTCTGAGGAGGTTTGATTTTGCAGTTCAGTGTAGCAGTATCTCTTCTAAGCTAAGAAGATGACCTTCAACAGGCTGAGGCTAGAGTATGCCTTGGAAGGAAACTCTAATTTCATCGCATGGAAGGATAACATGGAGGCGATATTAGATGATAATGGATTTCTAGAATAAATCAAGATAGATGTTGCAAAATCACAAGCATATTATGCCCATAACCTTTCCTAGTGGAAGAAATATGTAGCCAAGGTGAGAAGAATAACTTGGAAGGAGTACAAGATCACATTGTCTCAAATATCCATGAAAAATAAACTTCGCTCATAATGTGGAAAACACTGACATAATTTTTCTAGAATAGTAGTGACCATAGGAAGTTGGTACTCAAGGATAAAATTCAAAATATCAAGATGCAAAAGGATGACACTATTTTGCAGTATATGAGTAGGTTCACACAATTTTATGATCAGCTTGGTAGGGTTGGCATTATGTTGTGGAAAATGACTTGGAAATCCTAACCCTTTTGGGCCTTCCCAAGAGCTAGCATAACTATTAAGATTTAGTGAACCAAAGGGAGAAACTGCCGAATTGGGAACAATTATGGTGTGATTTGGTACAAGAGGAAATAAGTCATAATACTAGATATGGGACTTCATCCAAGGGCGAGGATGAAGACAAATTTGCATTGGTTGGAAAGGGAATAAAGGGGAAAGGGAAGGAATCTCAATCCAAGCCAGAGTCTAGCCAAGGGAGAAAGAAGAAAGATTTATCCAAAATTAAATGCTTCCATTGTCATGAATTATGGAACTATACCGCGAAGTTTCCACACAAAAAGGCAAGAAAGAATACCTCAGGAGGAGAAACAAATGAAGCTTTGGCTTCACAGTTCGAGCTTGACTTTACTCTTATCGCATGCATGGCCAGTACAACGATGGGGAGCATGTGGAACTTAGACTCAGGTGCATCGTTCCACATGACATGGTGTAGAGAGTCTTTTAGTGACCTGGAAGAAATAAGTTGCAAATGAAAATTGAGCTGGGGGGCAATGGAAGGTACAACATGACTGAGGTTGGTACAATCACCTTTTAGAGGGTGTCTGGCTCCCATCCCCAACTCAAGGATGTCATGTTCATTCTAGGCCTAAATAAAAATCTCATATCTGTTGAAGTTTTGGAAGATGATGGTTATGATGTGATCTTCAAAAAAGGAAAGGAATTCCTAGGACACAACCACAGGACAGGTGAAGTAGATCAATGTTCATGTGAAGAACTTGTATAAGCTATATGTAGAATATTGTGTTGCATTAAGCACTATGGCAGAGAAATTGCATGGTCACGATGTCCATGAACTTTGGCACAAAATACTTGGCCATTTGCATCATGGCACCTTGAAGATTATGCAGAAAATAACCACAGGACTTCCTAAAGGAGCACATGAGTAGCAGGATGTATGCAAAGGATGTACCTTGGGGAAGCACACAAAATAAGCATTCCATGATCATGAAAACAAATAACATGTAGTCTTGGAAAGGATCCACTTTGATGTTTGTGAACCTTTCTCGATAGCCTACACTACCAGACACAAATATTTTGTCATTTTTATTGATGACTTCTCTCGAAAGTGTTGGATATTCTTCTTGTGCAAGAAATATGAGACATTCTCCAAGTTTGTATAATTTAAGGAACTGGTTGAAAAATAAATCAACAAGAAGGTTAAGGCTCTCATGAGTGATAATGGAGATGTGTATGTTTCGAATGAATTTAAAAAAATTATGTTTGAAAGAAGTCGAAGAGAGCAGAATAACCCCACAACCCACAACAAAACGTGGTGGCTGAGAGAAAGAACTGTAGCATTGTGGGAGCTGAGAGGGATATTTTGCATGACCCAGGCCTACCACTATATTTTTCTGCAGAGGCATGCAACAAAATAGTCTATTTGTAGAACTAGAGTCTTCATCAAATTATGGGAATGATTACACTGGAGAAGACTTTCTCGAGAAGAAAGTCAGATGTGTCACACTTCAGGATTTTTGGAGCCTCTATTTACTACCATGTCTCCAAAGAATCAAGGAAAAAGGTTGAGTTGATAACAGAAATGGAGATATTTGTGGGTTACACAGAAACTCCTCACAACTACCGCGTGTACTTTTCATCCCTCAAAATGATATTTGTGAGAAGGGATGTAAAATTTGATAAGGGGAAAGTGATGTGGTGCTCTCTTGAGAGGGAGCTTCATATCCCACCAGAAGAGGAGCTTTTATCTCTAAAGGAGGAGCCTCGAGAAATTTTTGAGCAGCCAAAATTTGAGGAGCAGAGAATGGAGAAAACTACTCAATAAGAATGATCCAAAGAAGGTATAAAAACAACCAAGGAATTTAAGAGACTTGTGCAAGATGCAAGGGAGAACGTGGGTGCTCATTTAAATTTTCACAGGTAGAGAAGATCACCTGATCATTACACCAGCTACATGGCTCTAATGATTGAGCTTATAGAGACTGACCCATCCTATTTCAAGGAATAAATAGAGAAACCTATAAGGGTTGATCAAATGGTGGAAGAATATGAACCTTTTGTAAAGAATAATGTTTAGGAAGTTGTCCCAAGAGTAGCCGATAAATTAGTTGTGGGTTCGATATGGATATTCAAGGTAAAGTAGGAAATAGATGGAAGCATAGAGAAGTATAAGGCTAGATTTGTGGCCAAGGGGTACTCTCAAGTTGAAGGAATTGACTATGAGGCGACCTTTGCTCCCATAGCAAGCTACTCATCCATCAACTCAATTATTTATCTCATCACATATGGGGTGAAATATCCACCATATGGATGTAAAAATAATATTTTGAATTGGGGTTATTGAGGAGGAGGTGTACATCGAGCAACCATAAGTTTTTGAGACTTTGGATCAAGAATCTCACATGTGAAGACTCAAGTGAGAATTGTATGGTATCAAACAAGCACCTCATGCTTGGTACACCAAGATTGATATCTATCTCAATGGTTTTGGCTTCACCAAAAGTGAAGTGGATGCAAACCTCTATCACATATTAGTAGAAGGTAAAATTTTCATTATTGTCTTATATGTAGATGATTTTATTTTAATTGGTGATTAGCAGTTGATCAGATCATGCAAGGAGGAACTTGCAAGAGAATTTGAAATGAAGGACATGGCATGCTATACTTCCTCAGCTTGGAAGTATGGCAAGGAGATGGGGAACTATTTGTTTCTCAAGGAAATTTTCCAAATGAGATACTGCAAATGCTCCACATGAAGAGTTGCAAGCCCATGGAGACACCTCTAGAAACCAACTGGAGGAAGGATGATGCAAATTTACGTGAAGAAGTGGATGCTACCATTTATCGACAGCTTGTGGGTTCACTGATGTATCATGTGAACACATGACCAGTTATGTGCTATACAGTAAACTAGTTGAGCCAAGCTATGTTTAGGCTCAAATAATTATATTGGAAGGAAACTAAGCATATTTTACTGTACCTCAAAGGCTTCACAGATGCAGATTGGGAAAGGAGTCCATCAGATCAAAAACTTACATCAAGTGGAATTTTCAGTGTTGGGTATGCAGTTGTTTCCTAGTACAACAAGAAGAAAAGATTTGTGGTGCTCAACTCGACAGAATTAGAATACATGGATGCAAGTCAAACAACATGTGAGGTGATATAGATGAGAAAAATACTTATGGGGTTGTTTGGTCAGATGATGGATCCAACTATGATCTCTTGTGATAATCAGAGTTGCATCAAGATCTCTAAGAATGTGGTATTTCATGATCAATGCAAGCATATAGCTATATGGTATCACCATTTGCGGGACTGTGTGAAGAGGCGGGTAATGTTACTATAGTACATTCTGAGAGAGGAAAAAGATGTTGAAATTTTGACAAATGCCTTTTGAAGAGGGATGTTTGATTTCCACAAGTGTAGGATAGGGATGGTTAATAATGAATTTCTTGTTGAGAGGGAGTTTTGAAAAATGCAACAAGAAATTATCAATTTGATTTTTTCTTGATTAAATTGAGAAAATTTGAATTTCCACCAACTTGGATGCAATTACCTGAGGTGACTTGACTTTGCTCACTCAGTCATCTCAGTAAATTCAATTTATATGAGTTAGATTTCAATTAAGTATTTTTTATTACGAATTTTGCAATCAAGGTCAGTTACCTCAGGTTGCTTTGAGTTAAACTAGTTCTAACTGTTGGAGGAACTAGTGTGTTGGGTCGCTAGTTTGTCATTATTATTATCACTTTTTAACACCTATTTCATCCATTTCTACCATTCTTTATGACGTCATTTATCATGGTTTATCATATAATTCCATTTTATAATTATTTATGCTCTTATGGATAAAAATTATTTCTTCTCCTTTATTTTTAATAAATTGATGATAATTGTGCATGACTCTACCAATGATGGTTTATTAATAAATTTGTTGTAACATCACTCACCATTTTAGCCTCCAAGATATTTTCTATATTGTAGATTTGATCTCCAGCTCATCATTAAATATTCCAACTCAGAAATTCACTGGAATAAGAAGTGACAGTTTTGCATTGGACGTTTTGGGCAAATGGAGAAGAATCTGGAAAATCCAAAACATGGGTTTTGTCCAGAACGGACCGAATTAACATAATTGAAGAGAATTTTTCCCAAATTCAGTTTGTATTTAGAGAAATGGAAGGTTTTTTGAAGACTATTTTCTTAGATTTGCTCTTGCAGCCGTTTTCCAAATTATCTTAGTTACAATATCAAATTCAACCTGTTCTTGTTGAATGTTAATGGAAAGATATTTCAGATATGATCTTGCTTATCAATTTGCTGTGAACAATCCAATATTTTTATGGGAATCATTTTGTAATCATCTCTGTTGTAACTTCTCTCTGCTCTCTATGTATTTAAGTGAAAAACAGAGATCAAAGAAGCAGATTATTTATGAGAATAATAATGGGATTATTAGATTAGAGATGATGAGAAGACATAGTAGAAAACAAGGAATGTAAATCAGACTGTATCATGTATTGTGTCATGTATCTTTCATTTATGCATCATTTGTAATGAACAGAACGTAGTTCTGAAAGACATATTTGTATGGTAATTGTTGCAATTATTAATACATAGTTTACGTTGCTGTTCATTCAATTGTTTTTGAGTAACTAAGCAGTATTCCCTGGTGGCTAAGGGCCCGGTCTCTAGTGAATTTCGTTGCTATTCTTTGTGCTATACCTTTCCATTTACTGCAAGTGTATTATGCTTTTCTGATTTACAGTGATTTTCTTTTGATGATTTAGATTTCTGTATTTTTTCCTCTGCGTGCGCATTTCCAATTTATTAGTTGTTTGTTAAAAGAATTGGTTTTGATTCTTTAAAATATATACTATTGTTTATATTACTTTCCTTCTGTCTGATTGTTTAGATCCAACAGAAAGAGCTCAGTTAATGCTTCAGTGCTCTCAGTTGACTTAATTATTTGAATTAGAGAATGAATCACAGTTTTTGGATTATAATGCATAGATGAATCACTTCCTTTAAATCTTTAGATTTATGATTGCATCTATATTCAACGATTGGTTTTACCATTACTCTTTAGGTTTATAGCTTGCACATATTGTGTACACTCTTGAAACAAAAAGACTTACCCAGGTTGATAATTAATGTGAGGCAATTAGGAGTTTTAAAAGACACCTTTTCGCACCCAACATTTTGGCGTCGTTGCTGGGGAGAGTGTTTCCATTTCAAAGAGAGTGATGTGTGTTTGATATTTGTTGCTGGGAAAGAACTGGGTATTAAAAATGGAAGGTAAGAACCTACTTAAAGAGCAAGTAAAGTGCTTGCTCCTTTGCCTGCTTTTCAGCACAATTGCATAGAAGTTGAAGTAGGTGTTTGATGTTTGTCTGCTGTGAGAGAATTTGGTATTAAAATGGAAGGTAAGAACCTGCATAACGAGCAAGTAAAGCACTTGCTCCTTCACCCGCTTTTCAGCAGAATTGCGTAGGAATTGAAGTAGGAATTTTATAGGTATAATTTTTGAAAGAAATATTGCAATTCCACTCAAGTGGTGATGTAAGCACCACCCATTTCACTAAAAAATTGACAGGAAAATTTGAAGGAGGATCCTCAAATAAACACATGAATAAAATCTTCTATTATGGTAAGAAATGGCTCACATTGCAACTTTTGAATTCCCTATCAAATATCTAGGAGGAGTGACACAATTGCACATAATTCCCCCATAGTCTCAACCAAACTTTCATGGTTTGACAAATGAAGATCCAGATACATTCTTATTTGAGTTTGAAATAATTTTTAGAGGATATGATTATTGTACTAATGATCGAAGGTTGAAAGTGTTTCCTCTTACTCTAAAAGGTGCAGCTCTCCGATGGTTCATGAACCTTGGTGGGAATTGCATCCAAACTTGGGAGGACATGAAGAACGTATTCTTGAAGAAGTACCAAGACTATTGCAAGGCCGATGAAGATATTTTCAATATGATACAAGGGGAAGATGAAAGCTTGGAGGACTATGTGGAGCGATTTTGATACAACCTTCAAAAATCAAAGCATAAGTATTTGGAAAAAGAGATCTTAAAAACACTCCTACTCAAAGGAATCAAAGATGAATTTTTAGAACTCTTAAATCTGATAGGAAAAGGCGATGTTTTTTAGTTATCATATGATGATTTTTGTGAATTATGCATAAGGTATTCAAGAGGAATCTCCAAGGTTGGTAAGAATTCTAGAGAGGCTTCTTATTTATTTTCCAAATCTACTACAAGAAGAGGAGACATAAGAGCTGAAATCAATGTTTTATATGAAAATTTTAAATATGATTTTATTAGCTCTCTAAATTCACAATTGGATGTTTTACAGGTTCAAAAAAATCAAGAAATTAAAGAAGTGTTTTTCCTTCATTGCCAAAAGGAGCATCCCATAAATACTCACTATTTCCAATCTAGGATGGAAGTAGCATATCAAAAATATGGGGAAGCTGCAACAATGTCAAAACCATGGAAATCGTGTCCTACATGTATGGTTCAAAACACTTCCCCTCCATTTTTTTACTTTTATAATCCATTATGGAATACTCATGTGTTAGGGCAGCAATTTCAATCTCGATATAACCCCCATCAATCTTCTCTACAAGTTTGGTATGGTTCATCTTATGATTGCATGACTACTCTCCCTCATTTTGTAGCACAAACACATCCTCCATATTCCCCACTAGCTCCTCCACAACATATTGCTTGCCTATCAAAATCATCCACTAAACCCAATCAACTACATCATCAAAATGCTCCATTCCCTACACAATTTCTTGCTCAACTCATTCCACACCCTCACCATAATAAATTAGTAAAACATTCTTACAGTGTTGAACTGCAAAATTTACCCACCCTTCCCACCCATTCTATCTCACATGCACCATTGGAGAAAACTTATACTGAGATTTAGAATGTATCAAATCCAAAAATTGTAGAGGTTATGGAAGAAAATGAGGTTTCTATTAGCCCCCTATAAATTTCTTGACAAGCAAGCAAGGGGCTAAATTGTTTATTGGAGCCTTCAAGGAATGCATTTTTCCTTAAAAACACATCATCCTTGGAAGCCTCCTCTTACCCTCTGCCCTTTGGTAAAATTCCACTGCTATTTCTAAGTCAAAAAATCTCACTGATTGTAAAAAGGTGTGCTCAAGATGGCTTTCATTGGCCCCTTGTATTCCTGCAGAATGTCCCATTATAACGTTTTTCGTTTTTTTCAAAGTCCCCTTTTTTCACCCCCAAATCCCTCCTAACCTTCTAAATCATCCCAAATTCCTTCTAAGCCTCACAAATACCCTTTGTTTGGCCAAATAGCCCTTTTTCCCTCTATCGTTATCCCTTTTGGCCTGAAATTCCATTGAAAATGGGCCAAAAAACCCACATTTTAACATATGTCGGGCCTAGCCCCCTTCAGCCAGCCCCTTAACTTTTCCCCCACATGACCTGGGTGCTAAATCCACGCGCTGGCCCGAAAGGTGCTTATCGCGATCTGATTGATATGGCTCATAAGCGTTTCCCACTGTCGATTTCTCGTAATCCAACAGTCGTCGCAAGCCCCGATGCTCTCGTGTTCCCGTATATTCCCCGACTGCATATCCTTCATCGATCTGATCCACAGATAGACGGCTCGCAATTCACCTGCTCCAATGGTCCTCGTAGACAAGCACTGTTGCAAACCGTCGGTTTCTATCGCACCGCCTTTGGAAGGTGGGCATTATTTTTCATTTCGCAACGATGCCATACACCGGCTGACGCGTGGCTTCTAGCACTATTGAGAAACTGCTCTCATTGCATGTTAACATTCGTCCACATATCCGAAATGATATTTTTGTACACCTTCTGATCTAGGGCAGGCCATCCGATGGCCATCACACCCCGAAGATGCTCAAGAAATAACCAAGGCAAACAGTACCCCTGGCTCACCATCAATTGCCCTGCAATGCAATTTCAGCCGTTGATCTCCTCCTGAGATTGGATGGTCTGGATTAAACCAATGCCCCGCCTTTGACCGGCCCCACCGCCAGTACTCCACATCACCCATTTTTATCTCTTTTTCCCCATTTTCTTGGTATTGCACCACCTGTCCTCCAAGTTTTCACCACGTGTTCTCCACCACCCCTAGTCTATAATTGGTCCATTTCTCTATTTTTTTCACCATTTTGCGTTCTTACCCACTGTTTCCACCATGCTGCACCACCATTCTGCAAGCCTTCCACTGCATCCATCCTCCTCCAGCATGGATTTCTTAACGATTTTGTGTGTTTTGCAGGATTACAGCCGAGCAGAAAACGCCATGATTTATGGTCACTGTTCCAGTGACATAGAGCACAGAGAAGGCCATTGTCTGAGGTTAATATTGTAGGAAAATGTTTGGGAAGGATTCAACAGCTAAGATTTCATCAAAGTACGGTGCTTGACACTGTCAAACCTCCCCAGCGCCATTAAAGCATAGATTTCGCAGACATAGTCAATCATGGAGCGGCAAAGAGTATCAGTGAGAAAGCAGAGAGCTTAAGGCCTAAAATTAAGATCATGAGCCTTAATCCAATAATTTAAGGGTAGGTTACTGGATCGAAGACCTCATAAGCCACACAGAAGGCCTAGGGCACACAAAACAATATTTATCACTATCACCATCAGCAGAACGTTCCTACCCGTGAAAGGACGAAGTGTCCATATCGTGTTCTTTCTATACCATGTTCCTGAGGAAATTTCACCCCTGACAACAGTCCTATGTTATCAGAAGCATTTGTTACACAATATAGCAGACCCAAGCATCATTATTCTACATTTTTTTTATTCACCAGAGTATTGCAGTGGCGCTACAGCAAAGTACATCAAAGTCATACCTGGAGTAAATTGCAGCCTGACGAAGACCACTCTTTCATCCAAAGAGTACCAGAATGGGGCCTCGGCCCTCTTCCTCTTCTGAGTTTTAATGCTACATTTAGTTTTCATCTACCCCCTTTGTCTCTCATTCAGCTATAAAATTCATGAAGGAACTCATTGTAAAGGTTGTTGATTGGATATCTGTGAATTGCAAGTTGTTTCTCTTAAGACATGTTCTCTGTGTAAAGTTGTAAGATAGGCTGAGGAAGATGTTTTCAGACTGAAGATCAAGCTATTGGTAATGTTGTACTTGATTGGTGTTTCTCTTTAATATGACAAGCACATTTCTTTGGATCCTGATTTAAAGCAGCGGTGATGTTTTTCTATCTCTGTATTTGTTTCACCTTGTAGTTCATTACATTTCATTTCTATTGGATCGCATGAGAACTCTGGCATAGGATTTACCCTTGTTAGGTACCCTATGTTTCTGCTCTCCTTTCCTTCAATGTTTTCTGTTGTATGTGTTATCTGAGGATTTTTTCAAAGCTAATTTAACCAGTGTAGTGGTTAAAACATATGCTGCTAGCTGGTGTATGAATTAATGAAACTATTTTCAGATGTTCTTGTTAGGCTTTGATTAAATGAATTGGGATACTAGGAGTTTAGAACTCTGTCTCTGTCTCACTAGAATCCTTTTTAATTAATTGAAACCTTCCTAAGTTCCCTTAAGATGGATGCCAAAGCATTAAGAGTTCAAAGTCTCTCTCCGATCTCAGGTTTTCACCTTTGTGTTCAAATATTTTATGTTTCCTTTCCTGAAGAGTTAACCCTTTAGGTTTTGGATCGTAGGTTGTCCAATGGCATGTCCTGTCCCTGGATCTGATTCCTGAAAGGTCACCTTGGAGGTTTCCTTGCTTTCATCTTCTCTCTTACCATTTCATGCCATGCAATCATCTTTAAGATCTAATGCTTTAGATGACTAGCCCAACTGAAAGCCTGCATATCGAATAGCAAGTAAACCCTTTTCCTGACTCCATTACCCAATGGTCTCGATGTTCTCTGAATCATCCCTCCTTTGCCTAAAATCCTCTTTGCTCATCCTTTTATCATATTGAACCCTTCTTTCCTGATTCCCAACAACCAAACAAAAATCAAACAAACAAACCCCATGCCTATAACTAGCCTAATATCTTCACTTTGAGCTTCAAAGACATAAAACCTTTTCTTATATGAAGAGATCCCTCTTTGGACCTAGGAGGGCTAGATCCTAAGGTCTGAAATTGGTTCTGATGTTGTATCATCTTTTGGTCTTGCCAATCTGGCCAAAACATGGGAACCCCAACATAATGGCGACTCCACTGGGGAATTTTGAGAGCCTATAACCGATAACATTTGTTTGTCTCCCATTGTCGTCACCAACATAATGGCAACTCCACTGGGGACATTTTGAGTATTTTCCATCTTACTACATCACAAGAGCCTCAGAAACCTAAAATCTCTGGTTAGGTTGGTAGTTAAACACTCCTATTCACAAATCAACTCCTATACCACTTGTTGTGTTTTCTCCCACACTCTTAGACAGAGTTTGGAAAGGGCCAGACAGCCTCCGGATCTCATCCTCTTTCAGAGGTGAAATATCTGGTAAAAGCCCTCCCAGTCAATCTCTGGTTATAGTTTGTTGTGTTTTCAGGATATCCTTGGAAAGGGATATCTTATAAGCATTGTGGTGGATAGTGTACCCCCCAGAAGCGTCCTAAACCTTCCACATGGTGACTCTATAGTTCCTTAAAGATCAAAGACTCCACTGGTGATCAGTAGGCATGCTGGTTATCTTGGCTCACATAAGACTCCACTGGGAGACCAACCTTCATAACAACATCAGCCATAATAGAAGTAACAAGTAGGGTTAAGTTGCTTCGATGGAAAACAACATTTTGGCTTCAATAACCATTCACATAAGAACTTATCCTGATCCAAACCCACCTGAAATAGTTGACAACCCTGAGAGCATCCTCAAGAGATCTCCTACACCTAAAGGACCAACTATTTCCAGCCACATCCATAGAGCTAACTCTACACCAGAAGACCTTACAACTCTATTAGTCCCACCTTTCGACCTAGACCTACCAAACAGATTACCAAGAACTAGGTCATTCAGTGTTCTAGAACAGCTAGACCTTGAGCTTTCCGGTCCACCACCTCATAGTGGTCAACACATTAGGGACAGAGAGACCCCTCCATCTACACCTCCTGATATTCATTTCATTCAAAACTTGGGGCTCTACCACCCTAAATCTGCTCAAAAGACTTCTGCTGGTCTTAATATCCCTGCAATCCACATACCAGCTACTCAAGCCAACCCCTTACCTCATCAAAATGCCATCATGGCAGCCTAGTATGCACCTCTGTTTTTACCGTAGCCTCTAGTACCCTTACCCAATGATTATCAATAAAAGATCCCACACTTCACTACAAAAGAGTCCACCACAGCTCAACACCATGTAAATAGGATGGAAGATTCTTTTGACTACATGGAGATAGATGATGATATAGTCAAAATGAGAATCTTTGCCCAGAGCTTAGGAGGTGATGTGAAGAAATGGTTTAAAGGCCTACCTCCTAATAGTATCCAAGACCTTCCTGCTTTATATCATATTTTCATAAACAAATGGGAAGCTAAGGCCAACCCTCTCCAAATCTTAGCAGAATACAAGAACCTGAAAAGAAACGTAGGAGAGAGTGTCCATGACTACTCTACAAGGTTTAATAGTGTTTATAACGCTCTTCCTCCACATATGAAACCTCCCCAAGGTATGGCTCTAGTGAAATATTCTGAAGGCTTTGATGCTGACATGGCCTACCAGCTTAGGGGGAGAGAAAACAACACATTGGAAGACATGCAAAAAGGAGAAGTGAGTGTAGAGGCTAACCTGATTGAGAAAAAAGCGAGATTGAGAGCTGAGAAGAGGGTAACATATAGAGATGACACTGTAGCTTCCACATCTAATCCCAATTATGATTGTCTATCTAAAAACATGGAAAAGCTACAGAAAATGATGGAAAAAATGGTTGTCACAGTTAGTAACCAAAACAGAAATCAAATTCATAACTAGAACCAAAACTTTAGAATAAATAATACCACTCCCAGCAGACAACGAGAATCAGATCAATAAATTATTCCCCCGTTTCAAGGGAACTTTCGTGATGAAGAGGAGGGAATCATAGAAGAGTCTGAGGGAGACACAATAAACATGTTTGAAACAGAAAACTCAATCCACAACTGTTCCACAGAGGAAGATCATCCCTCACCCTCTTATTGGGATGAGGGAAGATTAGAATCTGAGGATTACAGGTTAGGATTTGAAAATGCCATCATGCAGGTCAGAGAACAATATGAACTTAGAAGCAAAAAGAGCCTATAAACTTCCAAACCAAAGGCTTCTGAGATCACCATCAAGAAAAGGCCTGAGAAAAATTCTAAAGCAGCTGCTGAAAGTAAAAAATCAATAGCTGAGAGTTCTAGGAAAAACAAAGAAAAAGACAACCAAAACACTGATAAACAAAGTCAACCAACTAGCAGCACTAGCACTACAGTTAGTGCTCCTGATAAAACAGTTCCTAAGCCTGTACATAGTGAGAATCAGCCCACTGATTCTACCACCAAGGTGGTGGCTAAAAAAATAGAGTTGAACATTCCAAAGAGTCAGTCCACTTTCAATTTGGAGAGTGAGATTGCAAAAATTAAAATCTCTGTCCCACTCTCTGAGCTGACCACTTCGGATGTATATAAAGGCCAAATTTTGAAAGCATTAAATCTGGGGGAAAACAATGACACTGTCAATTTGAGTGATGATCAACCAGCCCTTCTGTTTGGCCCAAAGATAGAAGGGAAGTTTCAGGAAGGGGTAGTACCACCTTTTTATATCAGTCTCAATATCCACGACAAGATCCTTCACAATGCAATGCATGACTCTGGGGAATCACACAACTTAATGCCTAAGGTAGTTATGGAAAAGTTAGGCCTAGAGATAACTCTCCCTTACAAAGATTTATATTCATTTGACTCTAGCAGAGTAAAATGCCTGGGCTTAATCAAAGACCTGTGTGTAAACCTTACCTAGATCCCTGCAAAGTGTATGATCATGGATGTCGTAGTGGCAGATGTGCCACCTAAGTATGGCATGTTATTGTCAAGGTCATGGGGAGCCAAGCTGCAAGGTACAATGCAGATGGATGGGGCATATGCCACAATCCCTGTCTTTAGCCAGCTTAGGAGACTGTATAGAGAGGCACAAATGAAATTCTTGGTCAGCAGCCCTGAAAAGCCTGAAAATTCACCTTTATACTTTGTACACATAGATCTTGACTCCTTCATCCTTTGTAATGATGAATCCTTGGAGGGGTCAGAAGTCAAAAATAGAGATACAAACAAGGAAACAAAGCCCATGGACTTTAACATAATGGCTACTCTAGACCCGGAGGAGAACGATGTAGAAAACTTTGGATAGTGCACTGAAATAGAAACTCGGAGTGAACAAGAAATAGAATGCAGTCAACTAATTAGTCACCCTCCGCAGGCCCATGCACGACACTAAGAACAAAACGATGTTAAGCCCGAGAGAGAACCTTTATGGGAAATGAATTTCGATGGGTCATGCACCAAGAGAACCGTAGGAGCAGGAGTGTGGGTACATAAGACTGAGAGTGACTACGCAGAGAATCATGCCTGTAACCTGAAATTCAAATGCACAAACAATATCGCAAAGTATGAAGCTCTTATCCTAGTCTTGAATCTGTTGAGAAAATTAGGAGCTCGTAGAATAACTGTGCATGGAGACTCTGAGTTGATCATCAAACAAGTGAATGGTGAATACATAGTGAAACATCCTAGGCTGAGAGCATACATGAATGACGCTATGGATCTATTGAAAACCTTTGTAGAATACGAACTGGTGTTTGTCCCTAGGAGTCAGAACGCAATTGCAAATGGATTAGCATGCATGGCTAGTGCATATCATAAGCCTCCCAGTGACCAAAAAATCATCATTCAGACCAAATTCAGACCTGCAGTTCTAGATAACGAAAAATACTAGCAGGTCTTTGAGGGCGACAAACAAATTAAGGATTTCCGGATGCGCAGGAACGAGTTTGAATTTTCCGATTCAGACTCTAAATCCGAAGATAGCTGCCTGAGTGAAGAGCCCTCAGACAAAGAAGAACCACCTTGTAACATAGAAATAAACACTTTAAACGAACAGATTGGAAATCCACACGAATATTGTGAAAATGCAGATAGTGAAGAGGTAGAGGTGTTGCAAGACAGAGATAAGAACATACCTCGAGGCCTGGAATCTTTAGAAGACCTTTTTGACTTCGATGATGTAGCAATAAATCCCACTTTAGACCACGCAGAAGCTGATGTTGAGGAATGCAACATAGGCATTAAAGATAAGCCTAGGATGATTAAATTAGCTAAGTCCCTGCCTGCAAACATGAAAAAGAAATACATTTACCTATTCAAGGAATTCATTGATGTGTTTTCCTGGAGCTATGAGGACTTAAAGGCCTATGACACAAACATCATACAACACAAAATACCTCTGAAAGAAAATCAGAAGCCCTTCAGACAGAAACTCTAAAGAATAAACCCAAAAAAATTTCCTACAGTTGAAAAGGAGATCAAAAAGATGTACGAGCAGGCATAATAGTTCCTGTGAGGTTTTTTGATTGGGTCTCAAACCTTGTAGCTGTAAGAAAGAAAACAGTTGAGATCAAATTGTGCATAGATTTCAGGAACCTTAATAGAGCCTCACTCAAAGACAATTACCCTCTGCCAAAAAAGGAACACATTCTTTAGAAGGTAGTAGGCTCGAAAAGGATCTCCCTGTTAGATGGTTTTTCAGGTTACAACCAAGTTTTAGTACTCCCAGAAGACCAACTCAAGACAACTTTTACCACTCCATGGGGCACTTTTATGTATGTAAAAATGCCCTTTGGACTGATGAATGCTAGTGCCACCTTCCAACGAGCAATGGACATAGCCTTTTCAGATGAAATAGGGCACTTCATTTTCATCTATCTGGATGACATAACAGTCTATTCCAAGACTGATGAAGAACACCTAAAACATCTGACGAAAGTGTTTAAAAAATGTAGAAGGTTCGGTCTATCATTAAATCCTAAAAGGATTGTGTTTGGGCTGCAAGAAGGAAAACTTCTCAGACATATTATATCTGAAAAGGGAATTAGGATAGACCCACAAAGAGTTGAGGAAATACTACAAATCACACACCCAAGAAACATCAAAGAATTACAATCCTTTATTAGGAAAATCAAATTCCTTAGGAGGTTTATTCCCAACTTAGCTGAACACCTTAGGAATATGAAAAACATGTTAAGGAAAGGTGTAGGACTTAAATGGACTGTTGAGGCTAAGAAATATTTTAAAAGAGTTAAACTTTCACTCACCCGGGCTCCTATCCTAATCGGCCCAGATTTCTCAAAGTATTTCCTGATGTTTTCATTTTCCTCCGAGCATACAGTGGCTGCAGTTTTACTGTAGAAAAATCAAGAGGGAATGGAACAACCCATCTCTTTCTTCAACAAAGCTCTGAGAGATGCACCCTTGCAATACAACATAATGGAAAAACAAGCCTATGCCTTGGTTAAGGCCTTGAAAGACTTTAGGGTGTACATATTGCATTCCCACACCATAGCCTACGTGCCAAACATAGTGGTGTTGAAGCCTCGAAAATCGCTGCAACAACATGGGGGATGACCACCCGGTCCGGACCTTAAATCAGCTCCTTTTCCGTTTAGAATGGTGGTTCCGACTGGTTCAACTAGGTCCAGTTACCTTCTCTCAATCTCCAATGGATTTAAAATATGACTTTCATTCAGCAATGGAAAAGAGACATCAAATCAACCTTCTTGCTGATCATGCAAGAAAGTGATCCTTAAGCTAATTTAGGGCTCAGCCAATCCACTACTAAAGTTTGCCGCTTTGGGAAGAGGACTTAAAAGAATGTAGAAATTAATCTAAATGCAAACTTATTCTAAGATGCAAAAAAAATAAACTATCTTAATCCTATCTCAATTAGGCAGATATATATCTAACCCAACCAAGAGCAGGTATTTAAAATATTGGGATTAAAATATGTCTTGTTATAATGAATATCAAGTTAATGAAATAGTTCAATTAACTGACATTATGGATAGCAAAACACATCCTATTGAGACCTTTTAACTAAAATAATCACTCAACAACACTCAGGAAGTAGTTCACAAAATGGTATTGATCATTTAATTAGTAACTTGAATTATTAAACAATAATATGCGGAAGAAGTTCACAACATATCACTGTTTATTCATCCAATATTAAAAGACAGATTTATGATTAAATAATTACTCAGAAATTGGAATTCATCCCATAAGAGCAGAGATAAATAACAACATAAAATAGAAGCAAATTACCCATACCGACAAAAGTGCACAAATATGTAAGTAAATTGACACCATTCCTGTTATCATAAAATAAAACCAGAATTTAAAATAATAGTATTCGAAATACCAATTTATTGAATCCATTTCTCCAGCTCCGGTCTCTAATAGTCCTTTACAATGCCTAAGCTTCTGCTTTCAAAATCAGAGCTACAATAGTGCAAACTCTGTTCATTATACATAACTCAGGATGTAAAAGAAAAACCTCAATAATCTCCAGATCTGAGATTCCACTCCTCCCACCTACAACTCTAAATCCCTATTACAAAAGTGCTTTTAGAATTCCAGAATTGCATAGGAGAGCAGCCTCTATTCCATTCTGCAATCTACTATTTATAATATTTGCAAAGGAATTCTTGAGATAAAAGTTTGTTGAAGAAAATCTGCCCAATCACTTTTATTTGCTCAAAAATTCCAATCTTTTAATTGCTGGAGCATTCTCATTGATTAAGATCTTTTCTTCATATCTCTTCTACTGTTTTCCTGCAAAAAGAAATCAAAATGAATTAAAATGTAACAATAAAATCAAAATACCATTTCTGGCATTAAAACAAATCCAATCAAATTTAATTTAAATAAATCATTGAAAATAAAATATAAGCTCTCTGTTGATGCCTAGGATAGTTTAATTAGCCAAATATATCATTGATGAGCGAATCTACAATTAGAAGAGGCTTAGGACAAATGAAAATGCAGAAAATAACTCAGAGAATTGATTTTGTTTAAGAAATTCGGAGCTTGATCTTCTGCATAATTTTTGATTCAATTAATGACCAAATCTATTAGTGAAACCTCCTCAGAAATATTCTCCTTGATTTTATTTTTCCAATGAGCTATCCTGGACCTCTTTTGGCTAAGTATACTCAATCTATGAGCTTCCAAAGTTGATGAGTCAAATCTGGCATAATTCTGGAAATTTTGTTGCTGGGCTAAAAATCAGAATGTTTAATTAGAAATTTAATCCTAAATTAGATTCTAATTATATAATAATTAATTCTAAATTAATTATTAACTAACTAATATATACAATTAATTCTAATTAATTATCATCTAATTTAGAAATTAATTAAGTTACAAAATTAAATTAATATACAAATGATTTGAAAAAGTTAATTTAAAAATAATTAATATTATAATTCAAATTATATTAAAATTATAATAAACATTATAATTATAATATAATTATTATAATATAAAAAATATAAAAATTATTTTACAAACCATTGGAATCAATCCAAACCCAAAATCCATAAAACAAACCATTGAAATCAATCCAAACTCATTAATTCATCTATGTGAGTTTGTGGAGGGATATGGTGAGTGGAGTATGAGGTGAGGGTGACGTGAGGGTGGGTGAGGTGGAGGTGCGGGAGGCATAAGGGGTGAAAAAACTTTATATTAAAATCTTTTAACACATCGCATTTGGCCTTATCGCATATCGCAAGAACTTTGGATCGGGGTTTTTTTTATGTGCGTGTTATAAAAATTGCGATGGATCCGATATTGCGATATGCGATGTGAAATTTTTATTTTTATTTTATTTATTTTTTATATATTAAGTTTTAATTTTAATTAAATTAATTATATTTTATTATAATAATTAATTTAATTAATCTCAAAATTTAATGTTAAATATCAGTTTTTTATTTTGGTTTTATTTTAATGATGTTTAATTTAGTTATGAAATTTTCTTAACTACAGCCACTCCGAAAATAAATAAAAAGAATAAAAATAGCATTTTTAACCTAGACTTAGATAAATGATGGGACTTTAAAGGAGTACCATTTTCAAACCAGTTGACCAAATAAGACAAAACAAGCGTCAATGGGAAGCTTATAAAAAATTGATTCTAACAAAGCAATCAAAACAAAAATCCAAAGAAAATAAAAAATTAACAATCGCGTAGGATAATCAAATAAAATAAAAATTCGAAAAGGCGTTTAGTCAAAAATTTATAGAAAGGGTCCCCATTATTTGAAGTGAACAAGTCAAAAATGGGGGGGTTGTGTTTTACCACAACAATGGCGACACACGGGAGAAGAACCAGTTATCTCTATTTGATATGAATAAGATTTTCCTAAAATCAAAGTAAAACTAATTAAAGAAGAGAGAATTATGCTTGAAATGCTTGACTAGGTTCATTAGTCTGAATAAAAGCAAGAATCATCTAACTGTAATTTTTCTTAAAATTCCTCATAAATTAAAATATTTCAAAACTCTATATCTGTCATTAATTAGTTGTAGAGATAAAGAAGGGGTCACTTTACAACTTAGCTTTTAAAATATACTCATTTGTCACAGGTAGAGCCATTGTTGCCAGCAAACATCTATAGTCTTGACAGGGTTACCTTTTAATCACCAATGATTTAGAATCCCATCTCTTTAAGAATTATTGACCTAGAGATAAATCCATTTATATATGTTTTTATTTTTTTTATTTTATTTTATTTTTGTTATGAATCTTAAAAGCCATTGTCCTGGTTTGGTAGCCAGATAGTTGACAATGCCATTCACTGGTTATAATTGGACGGAATAAGCTGGCTCGTGATGAGACCCCTTGTCTTATAATTGTTTGCAATCATAAGCCATTACCCTGGTTTGTTTAGCAGTGTTGGTAATGTCAGCCTATTTTTCCCCTATGATCATGGTAAGTAGGCTCATGATGAGACCTCTTATCTTTTAAGTTTAAATATATCTCTGGATTATACTCTAGAAAAATAAGACTCTTCAGGACAGGGAGAATCATTGACTCCTTAAGAGTTAAGAATGACAATTTCAGAGTTAAAAGGTGCTTTGCTGTAAAGTGTCTTTACTTGGTTAAAAATAACTTTTCTTGACTAATAATAAAACTTTGAAAGATCTTAATAAAATATTGAAATCTCAAAATGATTACAATTTTGATGAAAAAGAAATTTCTCCAGATTTTATGATACTTTGTCAACTTCTCTAAATTGGTAATCTCTTCCTTAAGTATGTCTACCTTTATAATAATAAAATCAAACTTTACTAAGAGATTTAAGAAAAAGTTAATAGATGACTATTAACAATTTTTTTCTCCGTGTATGCCAACCATAGTTAGGTAACAAGAAGGCCTTCCATATAAATCATGGAAAATTCACCAAAATCAAAACTGAAAACCAAAGGAAAAAGAATCCTTATGCTAAAATGAGAAAGAAATCAGCAAACAGAAATGAAGAAATTGAAAAGTGAAAGGAAAATCCAAGTTTTTGAAATACAAACTCTAACAAGAATGGTTATACCATTGTCTCAACAATATGAAAAAAAAAAATAATCGTGTAATCATTCCTTGTTATGTCGAGATTTAGAAAAATAATACCTTGTAGGGTTGTAAGTGTTTTTAGGCTTTCTGGATAGCAGTGATGATTATTTCAGCCACAACGAAAATTTTCTATCCGATATCAATCTTCTTGTTTCAAAGTATCATCTTAATCATTTTCTAATAAAAAAAAAATGCTTAAAGAAACAAACTAAAATTTCAGAAACTTCTTGGTGTAGTTGTTTCGATAAATATTATTGCTGCTTATTGAAATAAAGCCAGGAGAAGAATATAGGACTTTGAAAGTATGATCCTATAGAGGATTGAAAGCTTCAAATGGAGAACTGCAAAACAGATTTATATATTAGAAAAACAAAACTGAAATTTAAAGTAACGAAATAGAAATTAATGAAAGTGGGTACATGAATCTTACCATTGGATAATTGCTTTTGATCTTACTTGAAAGGTATCAGTTTCTCCAAACTAGCTGACTTCTTATTTTAATTAACATTAAAAACTTGAAGAAGTCAAACTAACCAAAATCCTATAACCCAAAATCATTATTTATTTTATTTAAACTAAAGCAAGCAGTAAAATGTAAAAATGGAACGCTTAGTGTTCAAGGGAAAAAAAATGCATCAGAAATGAGAATGAAAATTTGCAGTAATGATTGTTTTTCAAAATATTATAAGTTTCATATAAAATCCATGATTTTATAAATGGTTCAAAATCAAAACCAAATCCAAGATAATAAAATTTAAATATGAAGATAGAGAGGACTTGAATTTCTTTTTTAATTATGGAATTATATATTTAAAACTGAAATATATGAGAAATCGAAATGATTTGAATATGCCACAAATTGATCATCAGCTGCTTTCTTACCATAGTGGTTACCCAAGCTCGCTTTTAAAATAACACATCGCCGTATCGGATGATTCACATTACATGTTTCTTCACCATGCTTCGAGTTTAATCTACAAGACTTTACCTTTGTTGCTATGCCATATATTGATTAAATGTTAATGGCTTAGAGGCATGCATTAGAAGCTATCGCATCAGAGGTTGCAATGGAAAATTGCCGATATGAAAACATGCATTGAAAAGATGTGTGACGCGATGGAGCGATCGCATCATTGAAGAAATATTATATCGAGGATCAGGGAATATTTACATTGTGCTTCCCACATCGCACAACACACATCGAAAATTTAGAATTGTGATATGACTATGAATAAAAATTCGATGAAGCATTTGTGATATCGGAAATTATTAATCGGTGATTGGCGAAATTTTGGTACCCGATGTAACACAATATGATTCTTGTGATGCCAATATGCGATGAATGACGTGGCTAATCGGCGATCGCGATGGGCAATCTTAAGCACATGATGTAACAATTCTCGATACGCCGATATGCGATGAAGAGTGGACCCAATAATTTTATGATGAAAGTTTAATAACATATCGGATTCAAGACATCGGCTTTTTAAAATTATGCTCCTATCACTATTGCGATTGAGCGGACGCGATCTTTTTTATGATTTTTATTCGAATTTCCTACCGGGTTTGAACTTATGTGGTTGTCGCAATATTGGTAAAGGAAATTCATGAAAATGGAAGTATACTTCAACTGCAAACCTCTGATATGCGAAATGCGATATGACATATGAGCGAGGTAACAGATCAGAGATATTTTATTAAACAATTTGTTATCAAAAATTCTAAAAGCTACTTCCAATGAAATATTTCGCTACAAATGGTTGTGAAGTGGATGATGTGATATCAGAATGAAATTATTGACGAAGACAAGTGGGATGGTAGTATTGCAAACATTTTCACTGAAGTATCAGCAATATGAAAATCAAGTTGAATCCTATGATATTGCTTGAAATTTCAATTGGGTTTTTTGATGGTTGAAAGCAAAGTTAAAAAATGTTCAAATTCTAATGAATCACAAAATAAAATTTCCTTGAACCTGTTTGCAATTATGAAATGGGTTTGCTGCTTACTTCCAGTTTTGAAAACAAATGAAATCTTGCAAATAAAACAAAACAAAAATAAAAAATAAACTAAGGAAAAGAGAAACTAATAATAGATGAGAAAGAACATGTGAATGCGTACCTGAGAGGAAATTCTCTGTAGTTTTTTACCTCATGAATCTTCAAATTTTTCCTTCGATTTATCAAAATTTTTCCTTTGTTCAAAATCATCTCATCATTTATTCTAAATCGGAGTGAGCAATCAGCCTAAATAAAATCTGCTTGTTCATGTTTAGGAAATATAAAATTTACCAGAAATAAATATGAAAATAGTCTTCCCTTTTGAATTGAAACAACAATTTATTACCTCTGCTCATTCTGAATTGACTTGAGAAAAATCTATATTGTTATAGTGACTGTTCAATAATGCCTTTAGTAAATGAATATGATGCATATTGCAGCATCAAATAATAAACTAAAGGTCCGAATGGGATTAAAGCCACTAATTGTGGAAAAATGTCAAAACAGATTTGAATGTGTGCACACAGCAAAATGGACATCCTAAAGGTCAGTTTAACAAATTTCGAGGAAGATAGTATGAACTTCATATGATTACCATGAAAGGTTAGACTGACTAATAATGATTGAGTCAGAATTAAGCTTATCATAGACAGTCATACATTTCATTGGATAGATGCTAAGTGCAACCTTAATTGAATTTGTCAGACATTATTCAAAATAGGCGAGGTAAGAGGTATTATTTTGTAAGAAATTTAAAAAAAGAAAGCAAGAATTAAAATTTTTTTACGATAAGGAGAAAATGTTTTCACTAAACATGTATGAAAATAGATGATTGCTTTGTTTCATTTTTAATCTACGGAAGCTGTTGAAAATAAAACTAACTAAATTAATTCTACTCCTATTCTAACCATATACTTGAAAAATGACTAGGTATAGTCATATTTCCAGTGTAACCATTTTCTCATTTTAATCCCTGCATGTATGTACAATTCAAATGTTAGTAATAAAAATACAAATCTAATTGAACTAAAAAAATTAAACCTGAAATCAGAATGTACAACTATTGTTAGAAGCTTATCTAAAATCTCTTTCTCATGAAATTTTCTTTCCAATTGAATACCAATTGCATCATAGAAATCCGGATGAATTTCTTTTAAGGATTGGGAAATATTCAAAGAAAGAGATAACAGGCCAAATTGTAGATGTGAGCTTTTAGATTCAAAGGCCTGGAAAAAACTGTTAGTGTTATGTGTAAATGTTAAGCTATTGACAATCTTCCATGAAAGAAAACTTTCCAAATATTTTTCAAATGAATTAATGAAAAATGGATGGAAATCTTTCAAATGAAATGGAAAATTATTAATTAAATTGGATTGCTGGCAGACTTCTAAAAATACATTCTCTTGTTGATATTGCCTTTGAGAAGATAGAAGCTTTTGATAAAACATTAGGATTGATTGAAATTGAAATTGAAATAGCTTTTGATGCTTTTGATTATAATATAAAACTTTAATTTTCCAATAGGGCAATGTATCAATTGAATGTTTGATAATAAAGTGTTCAATATGGCAGCGTAATGTATCAAAAATCTAAAAAATAAAATCTGAAAATAAATCTGATTTAATACAAAATAAGTGAGGAAACAAAAATAAAATGAAATCACTATTGTTTCAACTAATGTTACAGCAAAATTGGGATTGTTTTGAAATAATTTCTTTTTCACAAGGATTAGCGAGAATTATGGAATTTGAGTAATTTTGAATTCCAACTTGTGACTTAGAAAGATTTTTATGACTATGAACAGGAATGAAAGCTTGATCATGATATGAATCATAAATTGGAATATTTTCTCGAATAGTGAAATCATGAAGATGATTATCTGCTTTAGAGAGGGGATTAGTTGGAATAATTTCTAAATTGAAATGTTCCTCATTCTTAGATGTTATTTGAATTTTATCATGAGAATTTTCTTGAGAAAAATAGAAATCAACATCTTCTATGTCAGAGTAATTATCATAAATGACTTCACAAGATTCTTTAGAATTCCCTTCAATCTCATCCAATATATCGAAACAAGGAGGAACAAGAATTTCATGTTTATTAATGGCAAAAGAATGATCATTAATTGCTTCTCTATCTTGATAAAAATTTAATGATATTTCATTTAAATTATCCTCTTTAATTTCTGAAATATCATTAATAACAAGAGGAGAAAAATTACCATCATTAAAAATATCAGGATAAAGGGAAAAATGTGAATCTGAAATAATGCATTTAAAAATGTCCCTGTTTGGGAAGTCTTGTGCATTAAGCCCATTGTAAATTTCAGATTCTAAATCATTCCTTTGTGTGCTCATGCTTTCTTGAAGAAGGCTGCTTTGCTGCTCTGATTTCGGCATTTGTTCACCATGGAAAAATTCAGAAATTTGTACAGCAGTTTGCATGCTATTATTTACTTTGATTGTTGCTTGCACTTGCTGATTTGCAATCTGATTTTCTGAATTTAATGCAGAGAAACTTTCAGATTCCAATGCAGGTCTTTCTCCAAAATTGCTGTTGTTGTTTTCTTGCATTTGATTAGAAATATTTTCCAAGCTTTGTGAAACCTCTTCATCACAATTTATTTGCGCATCCATATTGGAATTCTCATTTATATTGGAAGGGGATGGAACAAAGCTTGAACTAATTTCATATGGATCGGGAATAGGAGGAAGAGAATAATTATGTTCAAACGAATCTAGTGATTCTTCTTTCATAGGTTGATCTTTGACATCAAATTTTAAACAATTTAAATGAAGTCGAATATTAAAATCTCTAACAGACTCATTTTCATTTCGAAGATATTCAATTTCATCACATACCTGATCATAATCATAGTGGTCAAATTTACAAACGAAAATTGTAACAAATTGATCCCAGCTGTGAATTGAGACAACTGGAAGAGTTCTACACCAGTTTCTAGCTTATGCCGCAAATGTGAGAGTAAAAAGTCTGCATAAGATGCCTTCATCAATTCCTTGAAAATCATAATTTGAAACATTTTGAATAAATTGAAGGACATGATTAAAAGCAGAAGAATTTCTCTCACCATTAAACTTTACCTGAGACAAGAGTCTTACCACTTCGGGAGGAGTATTGGAAGATGCACATCCATGGATACAACTCCAAATTGGAAGTTTAAGAGGAGCCATCATGATTAAATAAAATGTTAAAATTGAAAAGACTCCAACAGACAACAAGTTTCAGGCCCTCCTTCTAGCGTCAAAATGTTGAAGCCTCAAAAATCGCTGCAACAACATGGGGGATGACCACTCGGTCCGGACCTTAAAGCAGCTCCTTTTCCGTTTGGAATGGTGGTTCCGACTGGTTCAACTAGGCCCAATTACCTTCTCTCAATCTCCAATGGCTTTAAAATATGACTTTCATTCACCAATGGAAAAGAGACATCAGATCAACCTTCTTGCTGATCAGGCAAGAAAGTGATCCTTAAGCTGATTTAGGGCTCAGCCAATCCACTACTAAAGTTTTCCTCTTTGGGAAGAGGACTTAAAAGAATGTAGAAATTAATCTAAATGCAAACTTATTCTAAGATGCAAACAAAAGAAACTATCTTAATCCTATCTCAATTAGGCAGGTATAGATCTAACCCAACCAAGAGTAGGCATTTAAATAGTTCAATTAACTGACATTATGGATAGCAAAACACATCCTATTGAGACTTTTTAACTGAAATAATCAATCAACAACACTCAGGAAATAGTTCACAAAATGGTATTGATCATTTAATCAGTAACTTGAATTATTAAACAAGAATATGTGGAAGAAGTTCACAACATATCACTATTTATTCATCCAATATTAAAAGACATATTTATGAGTAAATAGTTACCCAGAAATCAGAATTCAGCTCATAAGAGCAGAGATAAATAACAACATAAAATAGAAACAAATTACTTATCAAACACTCAGTACACAAGTATGTAAGTATAAGGTATTTCATTCCTGTTATCATAAAATAAAACCAGCATTTAAAATAATAGTATTTGAAATACCAATTTGTTGAATCCATTTCTCCAGCTCCGGTCTCTAATAGTCCTTTACAATGCCTAAGCTTCTGCTTTCAAAACCAAAGCTACAATAGTGCAAACTCTGTTCATTATACATAACTCAGGATGTAAAAGAAAAAACTCAATAATCCCCAGATCTGAGATTCCACTCCTCCCACCTACAACTCTAAATCCCTATTACAAAAGTGCTTTTAGAATTCCAGAATTGCAGAGGAAAGCAACCCTTATTCCATTCTGCAATCTGCTATTTATAATATTTGCAAAGGAATTCTTGAGATGAAAGTTTGTTGAAGAGAAATCTGCCCAATCCAATTTTATTTGCTCAGAATTCCAATCTTTAATTGCTGAAGCATTCTCATTGATTAAGATTTTTACATATCTCTTATTGTTTTCTATGAAAATCAAAATAAATTAAGATGCAATGAATAAAATCAAAATACCATTTCTGGCATTAAAATAAACCCATTCAAATTTAATTTAAATAAATAATTGAAAAGAAAATATAAGATCTCTATTGATGTCTGAGATGGTTTAATTGGCCAAGGATATTATTAACGAATGAACCTACAATTAGAAGAGGCTTGGACAAATAAAAATCCAGAAAATAAATCAGAAAATTGATTTTGTTTTAGAAATTCGGAGCTTGATCTTGGATGATTTTTGACCCAATTAATGACCAAATATATTAGTGTAACCTCTTCAGAAATTTTCTCCTTGATTTTATCTTTCCAATGAGTCGTCCTGGGCTTCATTTGTCCAAGTAAAACTCGTTCTATGAGCTTCCAAAGTTGATGAGTCAAATCTAGCATAATTTTGGAAATTCTGTTGCTGGGCTAAAAATCAGAATTTTTAATTAGAAATTTAATCCTAAATTTCATTCTAATTATCTAATAATTAATTATTAACTAACTAATATATACAATTAATTCTAATTAATTATCATCTAATTTAGAAATTAATTAAGTTACAAAATTAAATTAATATACAAATAATTTGAAAAAGTTAATTTAAATATAATTAATATTATAATTCAAATTATATTAAAATTATAATAAACATTATAATTATAATCTAATTATTATAATATAAAAATATAAACATTAATTTACAAACCATTGGAATCAATCCAAACCCATAAAACAAATCATTGAAATCAATCCAAACCCATTAATCCATCCACGTGAGATTATGGAGGGATATGGTGAGTGGAGTGTGAGGTGAGGGTGACGTGAGGGTGAGTGAGGTGGAGGTGCATGAGGCATAAGGGGTGAAACAAAAACTTTGTATTAAAATCTTTTAACACATCGCATATCGCAAGAACCTTGGATCAGGGATTTTCAAATGTGCATGTTATAAAAATTGCGATGGATCCTGATATTGCGATATTGTGATATGCGATGTAATTTTTTTTTTTTTTTAATATATTTTTTAATATTAAGTTTTAATTTTAATCAAATTAATTATATTTTATTATAATAATTAATTTAATTGATTTCAAAATTTAATGTTAAATATCAGTTTTTTTATTTTGGTTTTATTTTAATGATGTTTAGTTTAGTTATGAAATTTTCTAAACTACAGCCACTCCGAAAATAAGTAAAAAGAATAAAAATAGCATTTTTAACCCAGACTAAATAAATGATAGGACTTCAAAGGAGTACCATTTTCAAACAAAGGAGTACCATTTTCAAACCAATTGACCAAATGAGGTAAAACAAGCATAAATAGGAAGCTTATTAAAAATCGATTTTAACAAATCAATCAAAACAATAATATAAAGAAAATGAAAAATTAACAATTGCGTAGGATAATCAAATAAATAAAAATCCTAAAAGGTGTTTAGCCAAAAATTTATAGAAAGGGTCCCCATTATTTGAAATGAACAAGTCAAAAATGGGGGGGTTGTGTTTTACCACAACAATGGCGACACATGGGAGAAGAGCCAGTTATCTCTGTTTGATATGAATAAGATTTTCCTAAAATCAAAGTAAAACTAATTAAAGAAGAGATAATTATGCTTGAAATGCTTAACTAGGTTCATTAGTCTGAATAAAAGCAAGAATCATCTAACTGTAATTTTTTTTTAAATTCCTCATAAATTAAAATATTTCAAAACTCTATACCAGTCCTTAATTAGTTGTAGAGATAAAGCAGGGGTCACTTTACAGCTTAGATTTTAAAATATACTCATTTTTCACAGGTAGAGCCACTGTTGCCAGCAAACATCTATAGTCTCGACAGGGTTACCTTTTAATCACCAATGATTCAGAATCCCATCTCTTTAAGAATTATTGACCTAGAGATAAATCGATTTATATATGGTTTTTTTTTTTTTTTTTTTTAGTTCTTTAAAGCCATTGTCCTGGTTTGGTAGCCAGATAGTTGACAATGCCATTCACTGGTTATAATTGGATGAACAAGTTGGCTCGTAATGAGACCCCTTGTCTTATAATTGTTTGCAATCATAAGCCATTACCCTAGTTTGTTTAACAGTGTTGGTAATGTCAGCCTATTTTTCCCCTATAATCATGGTAAGTAGGCTCATGATGAGACCTCTTATCTTTTAAGTTTAAATATATCTCTGGATTATACTCTAGAAAAATAAGACTCTTCAGAATAGGGAGAATCATTGGCTCCTTAAGAGTTAAGAATGACAATTTCAGAGTTAAAGGTGCTTTGCTGTAAAGTGTCTTTACTTAGTTAAAAATAACTTTTCTTGACTGATAATAAAATTTTGAAAGATTTTAATAAAATATTGAAATCTCAAAATGATTACAATTTTGATGAAAAAAAAATTTCTCCAGATTTTATGATACTTTGTGAACTTCTCTAAATTGGTAATCTCTTCCTTAAGTACGTCTACCTTTATAATAAGAAATTCAAACTTTACTAAGAGAGTTTTAAAAAAAAAAGCTAATAGGTGACTATTAACAAATTTTTTCTCCATGTATGCTGACCATTGTTAAGTAACAAGAAGGCCTTCCATATAAATCATGGCAAAGTCACCAAAATCAAAACTGAAAACCAAAGGAAAAAGAATTCTTAAGCTAAAATGAGAAAGAAATCAGCAAAAATAAAAATGAAGAAATTTTTTTAAATGGAAAGGAAAATCCAAGTTTTTGAAATACAAACTTTAACAAGAATGGTTATACCATTGTCTAAATAATATGAAGAAAAAGAAAATAATCGTGTAATCAGTGCTTCTTATGTTGAGATTTAGAAAAATAATACCTTGTAGGGTTGTAATTGTTTTTAGGCTTTTTGGATAGCAGTGATGATCATTTCAGCCACAACAAAAATTTTCTGTCTGATATCAATTTTCTTGTTTCAAAGCATCATCTTAATTATTTTCTAATAAAAAAATGCTTAAAGAAACAAACTAAAAGTTCAGAAACTTCCTGGTGTAGCTGTTTCGATAAAGATTATTGATGCTTATTGAAATAAATCCAGTAAAAGAATATAGGACTTCGAAAGTATGATTCCGCAGAAGATTGAAAGCTGCAAATGGAAAACTGCAAAACAGATTTATATATCAGAAAAAACAAAACTGAAATTTAAAGTAACAAAATAAAAATTAATGAAAGTGGGTATATGAATCTTACCATTGGATAATTACTTTTGATCTTACCTGAAAGGTATCAGTTTCTCCAAACTAGCTGACTTCTTATTTTAATTAACATTAAAAACTTGAAGAAGTCAAACTAACCAAAATCCTATAACCCAAAATCATTATTTATTTTATCTAAACTAAAGCAAGCAGTAAAATTTAAAAATGGAATGCTTAGTGCTCAAGGGAATTGAAATTAAAAAAATGCATTAGAAATGAGAATGTGAATTTGCAATAACGAATGTTTCTCAAAATATTATAAGTTTCATATAAAATCCATGATTTTATAAATTGTCCAAAATCAAGACCAAATCCAAAATAATAAAATTTAAATATGAAAATAGAGATGTCTTGAATTCCATATTTAATTATGGAATTGTATATTTAAAACTGAAATATATGAGAAATCGAAATGATTTAAATATACTGCAAATTGGTCATTATTTGCTTTCTTACCATAGTGGTTGCACATGCTTGCTTTTAAAATAACAGATCGCCTTATCAAATTATTCGTATTGCATGTAGAGGCATGTGTTGGAGTTTATCGCATCGACGATTGAAATAGCAAATTGTCGATATGAGATCATGCGAAAAAAAATATGTGCGATGAGATGTAGCGATCACACTATTGAAGAACTTTTATATTGCGAATCAGGGACAGTCATGCTACAATTTGCAGATCGTACATCGCATCTCGCGATTTGTACTTTGCACATTGCACATTGCACATCGCAAATTTGGAATAGTGGTATGGCCATGAATAAAAATGCGATGAAGCGATTGTGATATCGGTGTACCAGAATATTGGAGAATAATCATGTTAGAAATTCCAATATCGGCGATGCGATGGATGACGTAGCTAATCGGCAATTGGCGAACTTTTTGGTACCCGACGTAACACAATTTGATTCTTGTAATGCCGATATGCGATGAATGACGTGACTAATCAGCAATCGCGATCGGCAATCTTAAGCACATGATGTAACAATTCTTGATACGCTGATATGCGATGAAGAGTGGACCCGATAATTTTATGATGAAAATTTAGTAACATATTGGATCTGAGACATCGACCCTTTAAAATTATGCTCCTACTTTTATTGCGATTGGTTGGACGCGATATTTTATAAACTTGATTTGAATTTTATATCGGGTCCGGAATTATGTGGTCATCGCAATATCGGTAACGTCGTTTATCGGAGATCGGCGATTCATGATAATGGAAGTATATTCAACTGCAAACCTCTGATATGCAAAATGCGATATGGCATATGAGTGAGGTAATACATCAGAGATCTTTTATGAACAATTTGTTATAAAAGACGCTAAAAGCTATTTCTGCTGAAACATTTCTCTACAAATGGTTGTGAAGTGGATGATGTGATATCGGAATGAAATTATTGACGAAGACAAGTGGGATGGTAGTATTGCAAACATTTTCACTGAAGTATCAGCGATATGAAAATCAAGTTGAATCCTATGATATTGCTTGAAATTTCAATTGGGTTTTCTGATGGTTGAAAGAAAAGTTTAAAAAGTTCAAATTTTAATGAATCACAAAATAAAATTTCCCCGAACCTGTTGCCAATTTGAACTGGGTTTGCTGCTTACTTCAAGTTTTGAAAACAAATGAAAACTTGCAAATAAAACAAAACAAAAATAAAAAATGAACTAAGAAAAAGAGAAACTAATAATTGATGAGAATGAAATTGTGAATGCGTACCTAGAAGGAAATTCTCTGTAGTTTTTTTTTACCTCATGAATCTTCAAATTTTTCCTTCGATTTATCAAAATTTTTCCTTTGTTCAAAATCATCTCATCATTTATTCTAAATCGGAGTGAGTAATCAGCCTAAATAAAATCTGCTTGTTCCTGTTCAGGAAATATATAATTTACCAGAAATAAATATGAAAATAGTCTTCCCTTTTGAATTGAAACAACAATTTATTACCTCTGCTCATTCCGAATCTTGAGAAAAATTTGTACTGTTATAGTGACTGTACAATAATGCCTTTAGTAAATAAATATGATGCGTATTACAACATCAGATAATAAACTAAAGGTCTGAATGGGATAAAGCCACTAATTGTGGAAAAATGTCAAAACAGATTTGAATGTGTGCACACAGCGAAATGGGCATCCTTAAGGTCAGCTTAGCAAATTTCGAGGTAGATAATATGAACTTCGTATGATTACTATGAAAGGTTAGACTGAATAATAATGATTGAGTCAGAATTAAGCTTATCATAGACAGTCATATATTTCATGGGATAGATGCCAAGTGCAACCTTAATTGAATTTAATCAAGACATTATTCAAAATAGGCAGAGTAGAGGTATTGTTGTAAGAAATTTAAAAAAGAAAGGAACAATTAAAATTTTCTGATAGGGAGAAAATGGTTTCACTAAACATGTATGAGAATGACTGATTGCTTTGTTTTATTTTTAATCTACAGAACTGTTGAAAATAAATTAACTATATTAACTCTACTCCTATTCTAACCATATATTTGAAAAATGACTAGGTATAGTCATATTTCCAGTGTAACCATTTTCTCATTTTAATCATTGCATGTATGTACAATTCAAATGTTAGTAATAAAAATACAAATATAATTGAACTAAGAAAATTAAACCTAAAATCAGAATCTACAACTATTGTTAGAAGCTTATCTAATATCTCCTTTTCATGAAATTTTCTTTCCAATTGAATACCAATTAGATCATAGAAATCTGGATGGATTTCTATTAATAATTGGGAAATGTTCAAAAGAGGAGATGAAAGGCTAGATTGTGGATATGAGCTTTTAGATTCAAAGGCCTGGAAGAAACTATTAGTGTTATGTGTAAATGTTAAGCTATTGACAATCTTCCATGAAGGAAAAATTTTCAAATATTTTTCAAATGAATTAATGAAAAATGGATGGAAATCTTTCAAATGAAATGGAAAATTATTAATTAAATTGGATTGCTGGCAGACTTCTAAAAATACATTCTCTTGTTGATATTGCCTTTGAGAAGATAGAAGCTTTTGATAAAACATTAGGATTGATTGAAATTGAAATTGAAATAGCTTTTGATGCTTTTGATTATAATATAAAACTTTAATTTTCCAATAGGGCAATGTATCAATTGAATGTTTGATAATAAAGTGTTCAATATGGCAGCGTAATGTATCAAAAATCTAAAAAATAAAATCTGAAAATAAATCTGATTTAATACAAAATAAGTGAGGAAACAAAAATAAAATGAAATCACTATTGTTTCAACTAATGTTACAGCAAAATTGGGATTGTTTTGAAATAATTTCTTTTTCACAAGGATTAGCGAGAATTATGGAATTTGAGTAATTTTGAATTCCAACTTGTGACTTAGAAAGATTTTTATGACTATGAACAGGAATGAAAGCTTGATCATGATATGAATCATAAATTGGAATATTTTCTCGAATAGTGAAATCATGAAGATGATTATCTGCTTTAGAGAGGGGATTAGTTGGAATAATTTCTAAATTGAAATGTTCCTCATTCTTAGATGTTATTTGAATTTTATCATGAGAATTTTCTTGAGAAAAATAGAAATCAACATCTTCTATGTCAGAGTAATTATCATAAATGACTTCACAAGATTCTTTAGAATTCCCTTCAATCTCATCCAATATATCCAAACAAGGAGGAACAAGAATTTTATGTTCATTAATGGCAAAAGAATGATCAATTACTGTTTCTCTATCTTGATAAAAATTTATTGGTAATTTATTTAAATCATCCTCTTTAATTTCTGAAATATCATTAATACCAAGAGGGGAAATTTTACTATCATAAAAAATATCAGAATAAAGGGAAAAATGTGAATCTGAAATAATGCAATTAAAAATGTCTCGGTTTGAGAACTCTTGTGCATTATGATCATTGTAAATTTTAGGTTCCAGATCATTCCTTTGCGTGCGCATTCTTTCTTGAAGAAGGCTGCTTTGCTGCTCTGATTTTGGCATTTATTCACCATGGAAAAATTCATAAATTTGTACAGCAGTTTGCATTTTATTATTTACTTTGAATGCTATTTGCACTTGTTGATTTGCAATCTGATTTTCTGAATTTAATAGAGAGTAACTTTCTGATTCCAATGCAGGTCTTTCTCCAAAATTGTTGTTGTTGTCTTCTTACATTTGATTAGAAATATTTTCCAAGCTTTGTGAAACCTCTTCATCACAATTTATTTGTACATCGAAATTAGATTTCTCATCTATATTGGAAGGGGATGGAACAAAGCTTGAACTAATTTCATATGGATCTGGAATAGGAGGAAGAGAATAATTATGTTCAAACCAATCTAGTGATTATTCTTTCATAGGTTCATCTTTGACATTAAATTTTAAACAATTCAAATGAAGTTGAATATTAAAATCTCTAACAGATTCATTTTCATTTCGTAGATATTCAATTTCATCACATACCTGATCATAATCATAGTGGTCAAATTTACAAACGAAAATTGTAACAAATTGATCCCAACTGTGAATTGAGGCAACCGGAAACTTTCTACACTAGTTTCTGGCTTTAGCCGCAAATGTGAGAGTAAAAAGTCTGCATAAAATGCCTTCATCAATTCCTTGAAAATCATAATTTGAAACATTTTGAATAAATTGAAGGACATGATTAAAAGCAGAAGAATTTCTCTTACCATTGAATTTTACCTGAGACAAGTGTCTTACCACTTCGAGTGGAGTATTGGAAGATGCACGTCCATGGATACAACTCCAAATTGGAAGTTTAAGAGGAGCCATCGTGGTTAAATAAAATTTTAAAATTGAAAAGACTTCAACAGAAAACAAATTTCAAGCCCTCCTTCTAGCGCCAAAATGTTGAAGCCTGGAAAATCGCTGCAACAACATGGGGGATGACCACCCGGTCTGGACCTTAAATCAACTCCTTTTCCGTTTGGAATGGTGGTTTCGACTGGTTCAACTGGGTCCAGTTACCTTCTCTCAATCTCCAATGGCTTTAAAATATGACTTTCATTCACCAATGGAAAAGAGACATCAGATCAACCTTCTTGCTAATCAGGCAAGAAAGTGATCCTTAAGCTGATTTAGGGCTAAGCCAATCCACTACTAAAGTTTGTCTATTTGGGAAGAGGACTTAAAAGAATGTAGAAATTAATCTAAATGCAAACTTATTCTAAGATGCAAACAAAAGAAACTATCTTAATCCTATCTCAATTAGGCAGATATATATCTAACCCAACCAAGAGCAAGTATTTAAAATATTGGGATTAAAATATGTCTTGTTTATAATGAATATCAAGTTAATGAAATAGTTCAATTAACTGACATTATGGATAGCAAAACACATCCTATTGAGACCTTTTAACTAAAAAAATCAATCAACAACACTGAGAAAGTAATTCACAAAATGGTATTGATCATTTAATCAGTAATTTGAATTATTAAACAATAATATGCGGAAAAAGTTCACAACATATCACTATTTATTCATCCAATATTAAAAGACAGATTTATGAGTAAATAGTTACTCAGAAATCAGAATTTAGCCCATAAGAGCAGAGATAAATAACAACATAAAATAGAAGCAAATTACCCATACCGACAAAAATGCACAAATATGTAAGTAAATTGACACCATTCCTGTTATCATAAAATAAAACTAGCATTTAAAATAGTAGTATTCGAAATACCAATTTGTTGAATCCATTTCTCCAGCTCCGGTCTCTAATAGTCTTTTACAATGCCTAAGCTTCTGCTTTCAAAATTAGAGCTACAATAGTGCAAGCTCTGTTCATTATACATAACTCAGGATGTAAAAGAAAAACCTCAATAATCCCCAAATCTGAGATTCCACTCCTCTCACCTACAACTCTAAATCCCTATTACAAAAGTGCTTTTAGAATTCCAGAATTGTAGAGGAGAACAGCCCCTATTCCATTCTGCAATCTGCTATTTATAATATTTGCAAAGGAATTCTTGAGATGAAAGTTTGTTCAAGAAAATCTGCCCAATCACTTTTATTTGCTCAAAAATTCCAATCTTTTTAATTGCTGGAGCATTCTCATTGATGAAGATTTTTTCTTCATATCTCTTCTACTGTTTTCCTGCAAAAAGAAATCAAAATAAATTAAAATGCAACAAAAAAATCAAAATACTATTTCTGGTATTAAAACAAATCCAATCAAATTTAATTTAAATAAATCATTGAAAATAAAATATAAGCCCTCTATCGATGCCTAGGATTGCTTAATTGGCCAAGGATATTATTGATGAGCAAATCTGCAATTAGAAGAGGCTTAGGACAAATGAAAATGCAGAAAATAACTCAGAAAATTGATTTTGTTTTAGAAATTCGGAGCTTGATCTTCTGCATGATTTTTGACCCAATTAATGACCAAATCTATTAGTAGAACCTCATCTGAAATGTTCTTCTTTATTTTATCTTTCCAATGAGCCGTCCTGGGCCTCATTTGGTCAAGTATAACTCAATCTATGAGTCTCCAAAGTTGATGAGTCAAAACTGACATAATTCTAGAAATTCTGTCGCTGGGCTAAAAATCAGACTTTAAATTAGAAATTTAATCCTAAATTAGATTCTAATTATCTAATAATTAATTCTAAATTAATTATTAACTAACTAATATATACAATTAATTCTAATTAATTATCATCTAATTTAGAAATTAATTAAGTTACAAAATTAAATTAATATACAAATGATTTGAAAAAGTTAATTTAAATATAATTAATATTATAATTCAAATTATATTAAAATTGTAATAAACATTATAATTATAATATTATTATAATATAAAAAAAATATAAAAATTAATAAACAAACCATTGAAATCAATCCAAATCCAAAATCCATAAAACAAACCAGTGAAATCAATCTAAACTTATTAATTCATCCATGTGAGTTTGTGGACGGGTATGGTGAGTGGAGTGTGAGGTGAGGGTGACGTGAGGGTGAGTGAAATCGAGGTATGGGAAGCATAAGGGGTGAGACAAAAACTTTGTATTAAAATCTTTTAACACATCGCATATCGCAAGAACCTTGGATCGGGAATTTTCAAATGTGCATGTTATAAAAATTGCGATGGATCCTGATATTGCGATATTGCGATATGCGATGTAAATTTTATTTTATATATATATATATATATATATATATATATATATATTAAGTTTTAATTTTAATTAAATTAATTATATTTTATTATAATAATTAATTTAATTAATCTCAAAATTTAACGTTAAATATCAGTTTTTTTATTTTCGTTTTATTTTAATGATGTTTAGTTTAGTTCTGAAATTTTCTAAACTACAGCCACTCCGAAAATAAATAAAAAGAATAAAAATAGCATTTTTAACCCAGACTAGATAAATGATAGGACTTCAAAGGAGTACCATTTTCAAACCAGTTGACCAAATGAGGTAAAACAAGCATCAATGGGAAGCTTATTAAAAATCGATTTTAACAAAGCAATCAAAACAAGAATACAAAGAAAATGAAAAATTAACAATTGCGTAGGATAATCAAATAAATAAAAATCCTAAAAGGTGTTTTGCCAAAAATGTATAGAAAGGGTCCCCATTATTTGAAGTGAATAGGTCAAAAATGGGGGGGTTGTGTTTTACCACAACAAGTGGTTAAAGACATCTTGTCCCAAGACCCAGATGGGAAGAGGGGAAAATGGATTGTTGTGATCTTAGAATATGACCTTGAGATAAAACCCACAAAACTGATCAAGGGTCAGGGCTTAGCTCAACTAATGGCTGAGTCAAATTTACAAGCCCTTGACATAAACATGGTCGATGCCCCGGATGAGCAGGAAGGATTGCCTGATCCCACTGTTGAGGAGAAGTTTCAGAACTCTCCTTGGTATTCTTACATTTTGTATGTTCTCACAAACCTCAATTCTCCTCCCAAACTATCAAAGACCATGGCCAAATTCCTAAAGCTAAAAGATAGAAACTATTGCATTCTGAATGGATGTTTATACTGGAAAAATACAAATGGCCTATTTCTTAAATGTTTACCTGAAACTGAAGCTGAGAAGATTAAATAAGAGTTCCATGCAAGAGAGTGTGGAGGCCACCTGAACTGGAAATCCACTGCTAACAAAATACTCAAAGCTGGCTATTATTGGCATACACTCTTCAATGACATCCATAAGATGATAATTGCCTGCCACAAATGCTAGATTTTCGAAGACAAAAGAAAACTCCTCCCTCTACCTTTACAACCCATCACTGTTGAGGGTCCCTTTATGCAATGGGGCCTAGATTTCATAGGAGAAATACACCTTGCTTCTTCTACACAATACAAGTGGATCCTTACAGCCACAGATTACTTTACAAAGTGGATAGAGGCCATACCTTCTAGGAATGACACAGATTCTGTCATATTTAGGTTTCTAGAAGACCACATCCTCTCTCAATTTGGTTGTCCAAGGAAAATACTCACTGATAATACTGCTTCTTTTGGATCTAAGAAAATGGTTGATTTTTGTCACAGGTATCAAATAGTACTCGGTCATTCAACTGCTTATTACCCACAAGGTAATGGGTTAGCTAAATCAACAAACAAGAGCTTGGTGACCATTATCAAAAAGCTGCTGGAAGAGAACAAAAATTCATGGCATAACAAGTTAGTGCATGCTTTATGGGCTGACAGGCTCACAACAAATAATTCTATTGGCATGTCACCATATCATCTTATCTATGGAACAGAAGCAGTGTTTCCTACTAGCCTTGGAGTACCAGTGATTAAACTTGTCCAAGAAATTCAGACAGAAGAAGACATCATGGTAAGGAGGATAAATCAGACAATTCATCTCCAACAAACAAGGGAAGAGGTCTATAACAGTGCTGTCAAAGTTCAGGAAAATATAAAGAAGTTGTTTGACAAAAGAACAAAAGCATGTGACTTCAAGATTGGAGATAAAGTTCTGAAGTGGGACTCAAGGAGAGAGGACAAAGGAAAGCACAGCAAGTTTGATAGTTTGTGGCAAGGTCCATACATCATCCAGGCCAATGTGGGTCCAAATGCCTTTTTTCTACAAGAACTAGATGGTACAGAGCTGTTTGGGGGTCCTGTCAATAGCAGGATGCTCAAACACTACTTTTGCTGATTTCCAATTTCCAGTTTCCATTTCCATTGTAAATACCATTGTTGTGTTTGTGTTCAATAAAAAGAGAAAATTTTCCAAAAAACAGAGAGAAAGGAGAGGTTAAGACATGCTCAAAACATGAACCTCATAAATTCAAAGGATTGGCTTTAATATGATCAAAACTCGAGCCAAAGAAGTAAAACAGCTGGTCCTAACATGTCCAAAATCTGAACCAGCAACTAAGGAAGAAGATCAGCTCTAACACGCCCAAAACCAAAGCTGAAATGAAGAAGAGAAAGTGACTCCAACAAGCTCAAAACTTGAGTCACAAAGAGAAGAAGGACACTTCAAAACTTCAGATTTCAAGCCTTCAAGATTTTGTTTTCAGTTTTCTGCAAGTTTCGGTCCATGTGCAAATGTCTTTATGCCTTGGATCCACAACAAACTAGACCGTCTAATCCTAGTTTGATTGTTTTTAAATTTCTGTTGTAGAATGTAGAGAAGAAATCTGCTGGACAGTTTAATCCCAGCAGGTGTTAGATTAGGTAGAGAAACATATGAGGCCAACAGTTTAATCTAGTCTCATGGAGTAATAAGGGTAGAAATAGAATAGGTTTATTTGTAAATGATGTAAAGGGTCTGCTAGTCCAAATGCACCCTAGAAAATAAAACGATAGGACTATATTCTGGTTAGGTAGATTGTTTGGGAATGTTTCTGCTGGTCTATAATATTTGTGGTAGCTGAAAATCAAAGAAGAAAATGGATGGCTTAAGTAGCAGGCATCTGGCCTACCTCAAATATCATTTCTGAATTCTTGACTCCTTCAAGAAGAAGCCATCGCCATGTGGAGCCACTGTTAGCCCCCTATAAATTTCTTGACAAGAAAGTAGGGGGCTAAATTGTTTATTGGAGCCTTCAAGGAATGAATTTTTCCTTAAAAATGCATCATCCTTGGAAGCCTCCTCTTACCCTCTGCCCTTTGGTAAAATTCCACTGTTGTTTCTAAGTCAAAAAACCTCACTAATTTTAAAAAGGTGTGCTCAAGATGGCTTTCATTGGCCCCTTGTATTCCTACAGAATGTCCCATTATAACCTTTTTTCTTTTTGTCAAAGTCCCCTTTTTTCACCCCCAAATCCCTCCTAACCTTCTAAATCATCCCAAATTCCTTCTAAGCCTCACAAATACCCTCTGTTTGGCCAAATAGCTCTTTTTCCCTCTATCATTATCCCTTTTGGCCTTAAATTCTATTGAAAATGGGCCAAAAAACCCACATTTTAACATATGTCGGGCCTAGCCCCCTTCAGCCACCCCTTTAACTTTTCCCCACACAACCTGGGTGCTAGGACCACGCACTGGCCCAAAAGGTGCTTATCGCGATCTGATTGATATGGCTCATAAAGGTTTCCCACCGTCGATTTCCTGTAATCCAACGGTTGTCGCAAGCCCCGATGCTCTCGTGTTCCTGTTCATTCCCTGACTGCATATCCTCCGTCGATCTGAACCGTAGATCGACGGCTCGCAGTTCACCCGCTTCGGTGGTCCCCACAGACAAGCACTGTTGCAAACTGCCAGTTTCTATGGCACCACCTTTGGAAGGTGGGCGGTATTTTTCATTTCGCAGCGATGCCATACACCAGCTGACGCGTGGCTTCCAGCACTATTGTGAAACCGCTCTCATCACGCGTTAACATTCGTCTGCAGATCTGGCGTGATATTGTTGTACACTGTCTGATCTGGGGTGGGCCATTCGAGGACCATCGCGCCCCAAAGATGCTCAGGCGATAACCAAGGCAAACAATACCCCTAGACCACCATCAGTCGCCCTTCGATGCATTTTCAGCTGTCGATCTCCTCCTGAGATCAGATGGTCCGGATTAAACCAACGCTCCACCTTCAACCGGCCCCACCACCAGTACTCCACGTCACCCATTTTTATCTCTTTTTCCCCATTTTCTTGGTATTACACCACCTGTCCTCCAGGTTTTCACCATGTGTTCTCCACCACCCCTGGTCTATAATTGGTCAATTTCTCATTTTTTTCCTCCATTTTGCGTTCTTACCCATTGTTTCCACCATGCTGCACCACCATTCCGCAAGCCTTCCACTACATCCATCCTCCTCCAGCATGGATTTCTTAACGATTTTGTGTGTTTTGCAGGATTACAGCCGGGCGGAAAACGCCATGATTTATGGTCACTCTTCTAGTGACATAGAGAGCAGAGAAGGCCATTGTCCGAGGTTAATATTGCAGGAAAATGTTTGGGAAGGATTCAATAGCTAAGATTTCATCAAAGTACGGTGCTCGACACTGTCAAACCTCCCCAGCACCATTAAAGCGCAGATTTTGCAGACAGAGTCAATTATGGAGCGGCAAAGAGTATCAGTGAGAAAGCAAAGAGCTTAAGGCCTAAAATGAAGATCATGAGCCTTAATCCAATAATTTAAGGGCAGGGTACCGGATCGAAGACCTCATAAGCCACACAGAAGGCCTAGGGCGCACAAAATGATATGTATCAGTGTCACCATTAGCAGAATGTTCCTACCCGTGAAAGGACGAAGTGTCCATACCATGTTCTTTCTATACCGTGTTCCTGAGGAAATTTTAGCCCTGACAACAGTCCTATGCTATCAGAAGCATTTGTTACACAATATAGCAGACCCCAAGCATCATTATTCTACCTTTTGTTTATTCACCAGAGTACTGCAGTGGCGCTACAACAAAGTACATCAAAGTCGTACCTGGAGTAAATTGCAGCCTGACAAAGACCACTCTTTCATCCAAAGAGTACCAGAGATAAATGCCCAAAATTTAAAACAGAATGGGGCCTCGGCCCTCTTCCTCTTCTGAGTTTTAATGCTACATTTAGTTTTCATCTACCCCCTCTGTCTCTCATTCAACTATAAAATTCATGAAGGAACTCATTGTAAAGGTTTTTGATTGGATATCTGTGAATTGCAAGTTGTTTCTCTTGAGATATGTTCTTTGTGTACAGTTGTAAGATAGGCCGAGGAAGATGTTTTCAGACTGAAGATCAAGCTATTGGTAATGTTGTACTTGACTGGTGTTGCTCTTTAATATGACAAGCACATTTCTTTAGATCCTGATTTAAAGCAGCGATGATGTTTTTCTATCTCTGTATTTGGTTTACCTTGTAGTTCATTACATTTCATTTCTACTGGCTCGCATTAGAAATCTAGCATAGGATTTACTCTTGTTAGGTACCCTATGTTTCTGCTCTCCTTGCCTTCAATGTTTTCTGCTGTATGTTTTATCTGAGGATTGTTTCAAGATAATTTAACCAGTGTAGTGGTCAAAACATATGCTGCTAGCTGATGTATGAATTAATGAAACTATTTTCAGATGTTCTTGTTAGGCTTTGATTAAATGAATTGGGATACTAGGAGTTTAGAGCTCTGTCTCTGTCTCACTAGGATCATGTTCAATTAATTGAAACCTTTCTAAGTTCCCTTAAGCTGGATGCCAAAGCATTGATAGTTCAAAGTATCTCTCTGATCTCAGTTTTTCACCTTTGTGTTTAAATCTTTTATGTTTCCTTGCCTAAAAAGTTAACCCTTTAGGTTTTGGATCACAGGTTGTGCAATGGCATGTCCTATCCCTAGATCTGATTCCTGAAAGGTCCCCTTGGAGCTTTCCTTTCTTTCATCTTCTCTCTTACCATTTCATGCCACACAATCATCTTTAAGATCCAATGCTTTAGATGACTAGCCCAACTGAAAGCCTGCATATCTAATAGAAAGTAAACCATTTTCTTGACTCCATTACCCAATGGTTTCAATGTTCTCTAAATCATCCCTCCTTTGCCTAAAATCCTCTTTGCTCATCCTTGTCTCACATTGAACCCTTCTTTCCTGATTCCCAACAACCAAACAAAAATCAAACAAACAAACCTCGTGCCTATAACTAGCCTAATATCTTAAATTTGAGCTTCAAAGACATAAAACCTTTTCTTATATAGAGAGATCCCTCTCTGGACCTAGGAGGGCTAGATCCTGAGGTCTGAAAGTAGTTCTAATGTTGTCTCATATTTTGGTCTTGCCAATCTGGCCAAAACATGGGAACCCCAACAATTTCTTCTAGCCTGCATCAACAAGCCGTTTTAAACACACATGAACTTCATGATATGACGACTATGGAAAATCAAGAAAGTAAGGGATACATTGAAGATTGGTTTCACTCCATTTTTTTGCAGCATCACTCTATACTTCAACAATTTTTGGCACCATCTTTTCGAGGGAAGTTGGCTTCTCATACCCTACTATTTATTAACATGCATTTTTCAAATTTGGGTATGTACATACTAGAGGCCTTATTTCGAAAATGGCTCCACTGGAAGTACTCTTATATGTAAGCATATTCAATTTTCAGAGAAGAGTAGTTTAGTGTAGAAAATAAATAAATAAGGACATAAATAAATACATTTTTATTATTATGTAAAAATAATTGTTTTTGTTGCAACACACTGTGGAAATCAACATCGATGACAAATATTTTAATTTGTTTGTGTATGTAGATGTATTATATTGAAAATAACAGTTCTACAAACACTCATATTCATTTTTATCACCAATATGGTAAAATTGCTTGAATATCATATTTTTTTGGCTTGAGGGCTTGATGAAATTTCTGAAAACAGAGTCGGGACAGTCATGTTTTGAGGAACAAAAAGTGAATATTTTAAAAACATGTTTCTATACTTATTATCCCTTGATGTCTACTTTCCAACCCAATTTGAATCACTCCATTTGGATTTGAAACGAAAAAGTTAGAACTAAAACATTGACAAGGCGTCTAGTAAGCAGCCCAGGAACAGAGTCGGGACAGTCATGTTTTGAGAGACCAAAAGTGAATATTTTAAAAAATTGTTTCTATCCTAAATATCCCTTGATTTTTAATTTCCAACCGAATTTGAATCACTCCATTTGGATTTGAAACGAAAAAGTTAGAACCAAAACATTGACAGGGCGTCTAGTAGGCAGCTTAGGAACAGAGTCGGCACAGTCATGTTTTGAAGGACCAAAATTGAATATTTTAAAAACCTGTTTATATCCTAAGCATCCCTTTATTTCTACTTTCCAACCCAATTTAAATCACTCCATTTGGATTTGAAACGAAAAATTTAGAACCAAAACATTGACAGGGCGTCTAGTAGGCAGCTCAAGAACAGAGTTGGGACAGTGAGTTTTTGGAGGCCTAAATGACTATATTTTTAAAACATGTTTCTCTGGTATATTTATCTATTAATATAGTTTACAAAAAAATTGAATCACTCAATTTTGATATCGTATCAGAAATATATGACCCAAATAATGACTTTCTATCATAAATCAGCACTCTTAAAACTATGTTTTTCTAGCTGTTCATTAAACTATTTGACCCATCAATTCTTCTTGTCTTCAAAACTTGTTTCTATTGGAGATAAATAAATGAATATAATTTCATTTCCAATGTGAATCAGCTTAATCCATCATAAAAAAAAAAAGGTATGCTTAAGATATCCATTGTTGGTTTAAGATGGGTAGTCGAAAATGACTTCCTTATACAGGTTGTTCTAAGTAAAATTTACATATCATATAATTGAATTTTTAAAACACCTATTTCTACTGGTAATATATATTTTAAGTAGCTCTCATTTGGCTTTTGAATCACTCAAATTGGACGAAAAACAACGAAGTTATGATTAAAACACTGCAGGTTAACATGATTGGCCACTGAACTCCTACAGGTAATAAATTAATTTTACTTTGTCCATGGATTTGTTTTACAGAGTAACTACCTGTTATTTTTTTTCATAGTTTTTGGATTAGGGGAGCCCGATCACCTCTATTTCTCCATGATTTAATATTTTATTGCAAGTAGACACTCATTTTTTTTGCAGGTCTTGGGAGAATAAAGAAAGTCAATTTATGAACGAGCAATTCTTGAAAGAAATTTTAATGAAACAGGGGCATTTCATTCAATTCATTACCTAACGGATTCATAACAGAAAAAATGAAAAATTGATTCCCATTCGAAGAGTTATGTCACTGCTGCCAAAACATTTTTCCAGGAGATCATTTCTTTTTCCATTGATAGATTGATATTCCCTTAGGAAATAACATCATAGCTGTTGTAACTTAATTTATTTATTTATATCCTGTTTTTAAATCAAGTGTTATTTCTTTTCTAATTTCTCTTATGTTTTTGTGTTTCAGGTGTTTCTTCCTTCAAATTGTAGTTTCTGCTCTATTGGCGATTGAACAATGAGGACCCCACCATGTAAGTTTCAGTTACAGAAGGAAATTCTTCGGTAGCACCAATTCTGTAAAAAGTTACTTTTTCTTTAGATCTGTACATACAATCATTTTTTCTCTATTTTTTCTATTGTTCTTCTTTCTATATCATCGCTCTTCTGTTGTTTAGAGTAGGAGGGATGATTGTTTTTTTCTCTCTCTGTGTTTTCTCTTGCTATTCCATATAGGGAACAACATTTTTTTGTGTATTTTTCTTTGCTGTTTCATATAGGAAACAACTGTTGTTCCATATAGGGAACAACACTTTTTTGTGTGATTTTTCCTTGCTGTTCTATATAGGAAACAACTTTCATTCCATATAGGGAACAACACTTTTTTGTGTGATTTTTCCTTGCTGTTCCATATAGGGAACAACTGTTGTTCCATATAGGGAAAATTTGTTGTTCCATATAGGGAACAATACTTTTTTGTGTGATTTTTCCTTGTTGTGCCATATAGGGAACAACTGTTGTTCCATATAGGGAACAACACTTTTTTATGTGATTTTTCTTTGCTATTCCATATAGGGAACAACAATTTTTTTTGCGATTTTTCCTTGTTGTTCCATATAGGGAACAACTGCTGCTCCATATAGGAAACAACACCTTTTCATGTGATTTTTCCTTGTTTTTTCATATAGGGAACAGCTGTTGTTCCATATAGGGAACAACACTTTTTCGTGTGATTTTTCCTTGCTGTTCCATATAGGGAACAACACTTTTTGAGAGTTTTTGTTGTTCTCTCTTGGAAACAACACTTTTTTGAGTTTTTGTTGTTACCTCTCTGGAGCAACGCTTTTTGTTGTTTAATGTTCAAACTTTTGAACAACACCTTTTTCTCTTAGCGTGTCTTGTTGTTCCCACTTTTGAACAGCTTTTTTTCCATCTTTGAAACAACATTTTTTCTTCTTATAAGTTTTGTGTTTTGTGAATAGCACTTCCTTCCTCTTGTGGGATTATTCCTAGCTCATCTCAACCCCATTTTTCTGATTCCTTTCATGACATGAAGTATAATACTTCTATGAGTACAAGAATTATGGATTCTATTGAAGTAGGTGAATATCATTAACATTATGATCTTTAACAGGACAACTTCTGGATGAGAGATTCTTTTTAAGAAAAGGGACACAGTTATTGATATACTAATTTACTGCATAGTTTTCTACTGTACATGATATTGATTGATCATCTTAATACCATGTTGATTCCACCCTTCCTGGTTATAATCTTCTCTGTTTGTAATAAATGAGATTATGGGTATATTTTTTTTTTCTATTGACATGTTAAACTTCTTCCACCATCCCTACTCTTAAGGAGTACTGAGCCTCCCTCTTTTTATCATAAAACTGTGTAATCACAGCAAAATTTTGTTTGTAGATGGAGGATAGGGGGTCTCATTACGAGCCAGCCTACCATGTTCATAAGGCTATAATGAAGTGACATTCCCATTATGGCCACCACAACAGGGTTATGATCCATTGGATAGCCAAAATTTCCTTGGAACAGGAGGTCTCATCATGAGCTGGCCTGATCACTTTTGCTACATCCCAGTGAATGGTAGTGTGGTTATCTGGTTACCACGCCAGCACACTGATCTCTTCTGTATAATAGCACTGGAACTCTCCATTTATAAATTGAGGATCTTGGCTCATATGGGTTAAAAAGCAACCTTGGCGAGGCTATGGACGCCTGCTGGGTTATCGTCAATTATTACTATAATACCCTTTTCTTATTCTTTTTTTACCGGAAAAGTTATTTCCTTAATTTTTCCCTATTTTGCACCTTTACGAATGAGAAATTGTTTTTCGATCAATCACATCATTTTCGACTAGAATACTGTTAGAAAAGAATCTTTTTGGCATATTTCTATCATTTTCTTTTTCGCATAACTTATCATCAATCCAAAGCGTCCTATCTCTTATTCGTAACTATCTTTACACACTATGCTCTCAATATAACCATACCTCTTTCCATCCTATCATTGATATGTGTACCCTGCTTCATTTACTACCGTATTGATCATTCTCTTGCCTTGCCGTCAGCACAATGCCTTTCATATGCTTTATGGTCATGGAATCCATTTTCCAATTGGAGGGGGGAATGTATGCATTATGGAATAACATGCGATATAATTATTGAACTCTGCCATAACTTGATGATTTGACAAAATATTAGTACTGCATTTATCCAAAAGTTTTTTTGATTAAAATTTTTGCATGCATCTTATCTGTTGCTATTCAAAACTCAAAATGTGGATTCAAGAAATTTGCATGCAAAATAGTGACCTGTTACATGAGAACAACAAGTATGGGGGGGATTCTATTCGCAGCAAGGCCACACTATTGCCCCTAACAACAGAAGCTCACGCAACTCGCAAACATGCAGAATTGTTCAAACATTACGTGCTTGCATGGCTTCCACATTTTGCATTACTTTTAGTATCCGCTCAACAAATGCCAGTCCATACATGTCATTCCACATTTTTTTTCGGAGGTAAAACTTGAGGTAAAATAGCATACTTTTCTGATTTATTACGAATTTAAGATAATTTCATACAAAATCCATTGAGCATTATTTATCATCATTCATTCCACATCTTTACCACTTCCCATTCTTCAAAGACAAAATATTTTAGTTTGGGGGAGTGTTCCTTTCATTTATTTATTTATTATGATCATCATATTAATTCTCAACACCTCCCTTCTTCCATGTTGTTTTAGACCAAGCATAGATTTCAATAGACTATAGCAACCACCTCTATTCGTTTTCTAGCATTGCATGAGGGCATGCTAATTCTTCAGTTTGGGGGAGACATTCCTACACATGATGGATGTTTTCTACTTTCTTTCCCATTTAAGGCATACAATTTCATTTTTATATAGTGTAGAAATTGATTTGCATATATCTTTAAAACTATGAACTGAATTCTTTTGATTTGTGGACAACAAAGAGGTATCATTAAAATATACAAACCCGGATAATTTCACGCTAAAATAGTTCATAAAATTTTGAAAATCATGCACTATCACCTACAACCATTTTGTTTATATCTCATCATTCGTACATCAAAACGATTTGATTTTTGGATCATAGAAGCATTGATATAGTAGAAATCTAGTTTTTGAGAAAATGGTTAATGAAGTTTGTTGTTACCCATATCATATTTTGCTGCAACTTCATATACATATAGTTGAACGTCAAATGTCAAAATTGTTGTGCCTTCATCAACATTGCTAAAATTGAATATTCATTATTTTAGGAAGAATTCATTTGTTCCATCCATTTCATGAGTTAGGATGAACAGTTTTTGTATTATTGCTTGGTTAATAAAGAGGCTTTGGGTTGCATGAGGACATGCAATATATTCAGTTTGGGGGTATGTTGGGCCGCTAGTTTGTAATTATTATTATCACTTTTTAACACCTATTTCATCCATTTCTACCATTCTTTATCACGTCATTTATCATGGTTTATCATATAATTCCATTTTATAATTATTTATGCTCTTATGGATCAATATTATTTCTTCTCCTTTATTTTTAATAAATTGATGATTATTATGCATGATTCTACCAATAATGGTTTATTAATAAATTTTTTGTAACATCACTTACCATTTTAGTCTCCAAGATATTTTCCATATTGCATATTTGATCTCTAGCTCATCATTAAATATTCCAACTCAGAAATTCCCTGGAATAAGAAGTGACAGTTTTGCATTGGACATTTTGGGAAAATGGAGAAGAATCTAGAAAATCTGAAACATGGGTTTTGTCCAGAACGGACTGAATTAACTATAATACCAAACATTTATCCCAAATTCTATTCGTAATAAGAGAAATAGAAGGTTCTCTGAAGAATATTTTCCCAAATTCACTCTTGTGGCCGTTTTCCAAATTATCTCAATTAAAATACCAAATTCGGCCTGTTCTTGTTGAATGTTAATGGAAAGATATTTCAGATATGATCTTGCTGATCAATTTGTTGTGAACAATCCAATTTTCTTATGGGGATCATTTTTTAATCATCTCTGTTGTAACTTCTCTCTGCTCTCTGTGTATTTAAATGAAAAACAGAGATCAAAGAAGCAGATTATTTATGAGAATAATAATGGGATTATTAGACTAGAGATGATGAGAAGACATTGCAGAAAGTGGGGAATGTAAATTAGATTGTATCATGTATTGTGTCGTGTATCTTTCATTTACGCATCATTTGTAATGAATAGAACGTAGTTCTGAAAGACAAATTTGTATTGTAATTGCTACGATGATTAATACATAGTTTGCATTGTTGTTCATTCGATTGTTCTGGAGTAACTAAGCAGTATTCGCTGGCGGCTAAGGGCCCGGTCTTTGGTGAATTTCGATGTTATTATTTGTGCTATACCTTTCCATTTACTGCAAGTATATTATGCTTTTCTGCTTTACAGTGAGTTGCTTTTGATGATTTAGATTTATGTATTTTTTTCTTTGTGTGCGCATTTCCAATTTATTAGTTGTTTGTTAAAATAATTGGTTTTGATTATTTAAATCATAGACTGTTATTTATATTACTTTCCTTCTGTTCGATTGTTTAGATCTAGCTGAAAGAGCTCAGTTAATGCTTCAGTGCTCTCAGTTGATTTAATTATTTGAATTAGAGAATGAATCACAGTTTTTGGATTATAAAGCATAGATGAATCACTTCCTTTAAAGCTTCAGATTTATGATTGCATCTATATTCAACGATTGGTTTTACCATTACTCTCTAGGTTTATAGCTTTCACATATTGTGTACACTCTTGAAAAAAAAATACTTACCCAGGTTGATAATTAATGTGAGGCAATTAGGAGTTTTAAAAGACACCTTTTAGCACCCAACATATTGGAAGGCCAGTTGTGTAGTGGGACTTCAGTAAATCTCAATGATCATCCATCTAACTGATCAATCAACCCAAAATAGGTAGTGCGTGCAGATAATTCGAGTTCCCCAGATATGGTTGAGATTCCAAGGCAATGTAACATCAGTTAATGACTGGTATTGATTGTATAGGTGTTGCATGCAGTCAAATGATCATCCTTGGGAATTGCTTAATCAATTTGGAGGAATTTCCTAAATAATAGGGGCATAATTTCTCAGGAATTTCGCAAGGAAATAGGGTTTCAAGAAAAGGAAAAAATTGACTAATTTCGGGTCAGAGCTTCTCAGTGAGCAGAGAGATAGGTTATTCACTTGCAGACTGTGGTCAGTTGAGAAAAAAAATTGTAATACATATCTATTCATCATATTAATGCAAGCATGAATTGGGGCTTTTACCATATTTCTTTCCTGGAAAAAATACTATGTGCATGTGTGGTATTTCATATTGCATGTCTGAGATTATTGTTGTAAATTGTGAATTGAATTCCGCAGAGTTGTAGAGTAGGTTTGTGTTCTGCGATTTTGATTAAAACTTCATGAGAAGTTTAAAATATACATCATAATTTCTATAGTAATATATTTTGAGGTAAATTCCCTCCCCCTACATAGTAGATTGTAATCTAACACTTTGTAGGTCTAGCTACAAAGGAATACCAATCATAAAAAGATTCAATGTCTGGTAAAAGAGGACATATTTTTATTAGGCGTTTTGGGGCTTCTTTGAAACCCAACTATTACCTCACTCATAGAAAAAAACCTCATAGTTAGGTTTAGTGAGCAATGCTTGCTTTGAACCCAAAATTAGTTTGTGTAAAAGAAAGAAAAATAGCAATAGTATCTTTATTTTAAACCCAAACTCCACTTCCATGTTTGATGTGTTGGGAAAAATACTGAGAGGGGGGGTGGAGGTGAATCAGTATTTATAACTCACTGTAAACTTTTAATTTTTATTTACTGGTTTCTATACACAACTTTAATGAACCTAACTAGCGTATAAACTCTGCTATATTTAAGCAAACTTGCGTATGGCCAGAGATCTTATTATGCAGATAATTATTTACTTAGATCAGTGCATCATTCATTCATCAAATGTTTAGTAAGAAGTAACCATGTGCAGTAAGAACAGAATAAATCATCACACATAAGAAATGCACATGAACATCGGGATTTAAGGTGGAAACCCAATTCAAGAGAAAGCCACCATTGTTGTCGTATCTGTCTTCTATATTTATTATAAAGAAAACTGCTTACAATCTTGTACTGGCACAAAATCATACCAGCACGCAGGCACCCACATGTAGAAGGCTGCAACCTTCTCTCATTCTCCAGCTTCTACTAGAAGGGAGCTCCAACCCCCTGATCTCATTTACAAACCACTACTTGAAGGGAGCTATGATCCCTTGCTTCTCGTTTACCAGCCACTTCTGGAAGAGAGCTACTAACCCCTGATCTCATTTACCATCAACCACTAGAAGGGAGCTCTGACCCCCTCACTGAAGGCTTCGACCCTCAACACCACCGTGGACCACGTTTCATCAATTTTCACACTAGATCCAAACAGCTTCAACATAACACAACTTGTAGACCTCTTTTCATAGGATATTAAGACTAGACCCACTCCACACATTTAAGCTCAAGGAACATACATCAAACTAAAACTCATAACCATATCAAATCATTCTCTTAATCATCAACCAACCAACCAACCTCTAATCTTTAATCATGGTCAACTAGCAGCATAATCAGTATTCAAACAACCCAAATCTGTCTGAAGACAACATTGATAGACAATAGTAATATAGCAAAAAAGATCATAATTTCCTTCCACACGCTTCAGCAAAACCCTAGATTCAATACGCGCTTTTGCTGAAACAAACCTGCGTATATACGCACTTTCACAGAGACAAACCTGCGTATAGATCTGCAAACATTACAGGACTACACAAATCTTTAGAATAGATAATGGGCTGAGATTTTACCCTCCACTTCAGCAAACATTCGCCATATCACATATCTAAACATTTCTAAAAACAGATCTAGAAAATACATTGTCATTTCAGGTCTAAAGATCTTGATCCATCATTGTATTCATAGGTGCATTATTATTTCAGATCTATCAATAAATTGTAACCCATTCCATGCAGATATACTTCAGAGTGAAGTATTCATTAATGCCCAAACACATGCACACAGTGCACTATGATCTTCTTCTCCTTATATATTTTTAGTCTTTACCAATACCATGAGCCAAAACCACACAAGTGCCGATGGTATTCTTGGACGGAATCAAATAGATGACACAACACTCAATATTGTGGGCTAATACCATGGTAATTCCCCTTGGTATCATAATTTTAGAGAGCAAAAGGAATACACAACTTTTGATTCTTTGTACCTGCATGTATACGCGACTTATCTTCATAATAACTACATATATACTAATTCTGGATGTATACGTGAGTTGCATGTATACCAAGTAGCATATACATTGCCTTCATACGTGAGTTGCCTTCATCAAACCTGCATATACATTGAGAAATATTTCCTGTTTCATTTTTTTGGCACTTTCTGGAATTCCTTTCCTATCAGATCTGAACTGACCTGTAGAAACATCATTTTTACATATTTAACAAATAGGTTGTTATCAAAAGGAAAATCATCAAGTAGGTTTCCATCAAGGACAAATTCATCAAGTAGGTTGCCATTAAGGACAACATATTGTATCATATTTCCAACAATCTCCGCCTTTGGACTTGATGGCAACCATGAGGGTATTTGATCACCACAACACATAGATATATTAATCATAACCATTATTCAAACACCAAGATACTCTCCCCCTTTGACATCAAGGGCAAAGGGCGGATCAATACCAAAACAAGGTTTATGTTCCCTTGTAGAAAGAAGAGCTTTGTAGATCTGATGTGCACTGAATTTACCATGCTCCCCTTGAGTTCATGTTGAATCTCCAGACATATTTTTCAATGAATTACATGACACTATAACTCAATCGAGTATGACCTTTCCTATCACCAAGGACTCATACTTACATCAATGATCCAACCAAGTGGAATTGCATATTTGACTCAACTACCCAACCAAGTGGGTTTACAAAATTGAACAAGTCCTTACATGACTGAATATAACACTTTTACATCATAGGTCTCAACATGACCTTTTAATCAAATTACATATATGAATTTTATAACCAAGACCAAAATACCTCAAGAGAGAGATCATTTTTCAGAACCATCATAATGCCAACAATACATTATTCATAGCAAGGCTAATGCTCCCCCTAAGCCCGAGCATCCTGAACACCTTCACCAACCAATTCATCAAATCATCTTCATCAAGTAGATAACCAAAACTTAATATCATATCAACAAATATAACCATCAACATCAGATCAAGAAAATTATTACTGCCTGCAGCATATCAGAAATTGTTCTTGAGTCTGCCTCACTGTTTTTCTTATCAGAGAAAAACATATGCAACTGTCACCATTGGAACTCTCATGTATACACGGCTTTAGTTCATGAAACCCACGTACAGAAAGTGAAATACTGAAAATTTCACAACATATGTCCTCCTGAATTTATATATTTTGTACCTATATTCTCTTGTCACATCAGATGCACTGGTAGAAATAAACACAACCAAAATTACCAAACCAAGCATGGGAATCACCATATATTTCTCCACTTTTGATGATACATTACTGATTCCTATAATGTATCTCACATCACTGCTGTAGTCATTATGTGAAGTAAAATTTAGAAACAGATGACTACATTAGGATCAATATTTCCTACGTTTTTTACTGGTGCTTCTTCTTTTTCCAACTTTTCTTGTAATTTCTTATTGTGTGTTGTAACTTCTCCAATTTATCATATCTATCGGTGGCCTTATGCCCAAATGAGCTAAAATAGAAACAACATCCATGAAAGCATCATTTCTTTCTTGATCTATGCAATTATTTAATAACTAGATCCCTCTCTTTTGGGAAACTATCATCATCCATGGTACATTCCATGAGCACTTGCAGATCTTGATGAGAACCTTCTTCTTCCTCATTTGACAATCCATTATTATCTTCATTGGTATAATATATCTTTCCTTTTTCAAACTGTTTCCCTTTATCATGTTTTTCTTTATAAGGACATTTAGCAGCATAATGACCAACTCTACCACAAGAAAAACACTTGAAGGGAAGCTTACCTTTGAATCTTCCGGTACCTGGTTGAAGTCTTCTCACAAAATTTGCTTCTTCTTCTTCTGATGTATAACTTGAGTTCTTGAGAGCTTCCTTTTCTTTTCCTTTAGCATAGGCCTTAAAAGTAGCTTCTCTGACTTGTGAGGGACCTCCTCTTCTCATTTCAAAAGTATTCAGGATACCATGCAGTTGAATAATAGTAAGAGTTTTCAAATCCTACTTTTCTTCAATGGCTAACACTTTTGACTCGAAATTTGGAGTTATAGATGTCAATATATTTTCTACTAAAGTTGAGTCGTTTATATCTTCACCCATATTCCTCATAGAATTCACAATATCATCTAATCTTAGGAATAAACTTGCAATACTTTAATCATCATGCCTTATGAAATTTTCATATTGCATTCTAAGAGTTTGAAGTTTAGCACTTTTTACCTGTGCATCACCTTCATAGCTCTGAATGATCTTGTCCCATATTTCCTTTGCTGAATTCAGCTGCATAACTTTGAAAAATTCTGTTTATGACAGACTCCCTAACAAATCATTGACAACGTTTACATTGATTTCATATCTCTTCCTTTCTACTGCATCTCTAGCAACACTTGCTGGATACTGGTAACCTCCTTCCACGATTCTCCATACGTCTGCTCCAAGACTTTGCAAATAAGCTCTTGTTCGTATCTTCTAGAATAATATATTACTTCCATTGGACAGTGGTGGCTTGATAGAAAATACTCTTTCATGAATTCCCATTGCGACGAATCTCCTTCAAGCGATCAAGCTTCTTCTAAAGGACTTGCTCTGATACCAATTGTTGGGAAAAATACTAAGAGGGGAGATGAATCAATATTTATAACTCACTGTAAACTTTTACTTTTTCTTTACTAATTTCTATACATGACTTTAATGAACCCAACTAGCGTATACACGCGGCTATCTTTAAGAAAACTTGCGTATGGTTAGAGATCTTATTATGCAGATAATTATTTACTTAGATCAATGCATCATTCATTAATCATACGTTTAGTAAGAAGTAACCATGTGCAGTAAGAATAGAATAAATCATCACACATAAGAAACACACATGAACACCAGGATTTAAGGTGGAAACCCAATTCAGGAGAAAACTATTGTTGTTGTCATCTTTGTCTTCAATATTTATTATAAAGAAAATTGCTTACAATATTGTACTAGCTCAGACTCATACCAGCATGTAGGCACCCACCTGCAGAAGGCTGCAATCTTCTCTCATTCTCCACCTTCTATTGGAAGGGAGCTCCAACCCCCTGATATCGTTTACCAGCCACTACTGGAAGGGAGCTACGATCCCCTGCTTCTCGTTTACCTGCCACTCCTGGAAGAGAGGTACTACCCCCCGATCTTGTTTACCATCAACCACTGGAAGGGAGCTACGACACCCTCACTGAAGGCTTTGACCCTCAGCACCATTGTGGACCATGTTTCATCAATTTTCACACTGGATCCAAACAACTTCAGCACAACACAACTTGTAGGCCTCTTTTCATCAGATTTTCAGACTAGACCCACTCCACACATTTAAGATCAAGGAACATACATCAAACTGAAACTCATAACCATATCAAATCATTCTCTTAATCATCAATCAACCAACCAACCACTTATATTTAATGATAATCAACTAGCAGCATAATTAGTATTCAAACAAATGAGATATGTATGAAGACATCATTGACAGATAGTAGTAATACAATAAAATAGATCAGAATTTCCTTCCTCACACTTCAGCAAAAACCTAGATTCTATACGCACTTTTACTGAAATGAACCTACATATATATGTGCTTTCACATAGACAAACCTACATATATATCTGCAAAAATTATAGGACTTCTCAACTCTTCAAAATAGATAATCAGATCAGATCTTACCCTTCACTTTACAAACATTCGCCAGATCACAGATCTAAACATTTCATAAACAGATCTAGAAAATACATTGTCATTTTAGGTCTACAGATCATGATCCATCATTTTATTCATAGGTGCATTATTATTTTAGATCTATCAATAAAATGTAACCCATTCAATGTAGATATACTTTAGAGTGAATTATTCATTAATACCCAAACACATGCACACCATGCACTATGATGTTCTTCTCCCTATATAGTTTTAGCCTTTACCAATACCATGAGAAAAAACCACACAAGTGTTGATGGTATTCTTGGACGGAATCAAATAGATGACACAACGCTTAATAGTGTGGGCTAATACCATGGTAATTCCCCTTGGTATCATAATTTTAGAGTGCAAAAGGCATACATGATTTTTTCTTCTTCGTACTCGTGTGTATACACAACTTCTCTTCATAATAACTGTGTATATACTAATTTTGGATGTATACGCGGGTTGCCTGTATATCAAGTAGCGTATACATTGCCTTCATATGTGAGTCGCCTTCATCAAACTTGCGTATACATTGAGAAATATTTCCTGTTTCATTTTTCTGGCACTTACTGGAATTCCTTTCTTTGTCACATCTGAACTGACCTGTAGAAACATCATTTTTACATCTTTAACAAATAGTTTGCTATCAAAAGTCAACTCATCAAGTAGGTTTCCATCAAGGACAACTTCATCAGGTAGTTTTCCATCAAGGACAACATATTGCATCATATTGCCAACATGATGGGGATATCTGACGACCTTGCACCCCTTGTCTCGTTCTTCCTCTCTATTGAAAGCACCTAAAGTGGAACAATATCGACTTGTTTGAAGATTAAGTTGCACGCTCGTTAAAAAAATCCAACAAAAGAAAAAAATTCCAATACGATATATATATATTTATTTTGTGGTAAAAATATAAAGGATAAATCCAAACATCAATATCCCAAGCATCATGATCGATTGTTTAGATTTATAGATATATTCATTCCCTGTGATGACATGTTGCTGGAAAGTCACTTTTGACTCCAAATATTTTTAACCCTAAAATAAATACCTTCCTTGTCTCTAGAAAATGGTTGAAGGGGATGTCACATTATTTTAAAAGTGGTTTGTAGGGCTGGTTGTTTGTTTTAGGCCCTAGAGAAGGGATTTTTAATTTCATGCATTCACTTTAAGTTGGAGAGTCTTAGTAAATAACCATAACGTTTTATTCCTTTCATTATAACTTCACAAAATTTTCTTTCATGATAGCTATATCCACAGAGAAAAAGGAAAACTTGAAGTATCTCTCCCTTCGATGAACCAAATGTAATTTTGCACTATAAAATTTGGATGGACATGCTAGTGAGTGTAAGTATCTTTATTTGTAGGCCTTCTCTACTGAGGTCACAAATTCGCCTAGAAATTTATTTTTCATTAGAATCCGAAGATTTTTTTTTTCAAAACATATGATCATAGGAGTGTTTGAATTGTTTTTTGTTGATGGAAATTGATTCGGCACCATCAAGAACCCCTTGGGCACCAAAAATCATGAATTTTGAGAGGTGTAACCCATATCTCCCAAAATTTCTGCCAAAGTTTGGCAAAAATCATGTTGAAATTTCCACTATTTTCTGGGCAAATTTGTGGCCTCAGTAGACTACACTCTTTATTTGTATCTTTATTTATTATGTTTGGGTATGTATCAATTTATAAACACTTATTTTTAAGTGTTGGTATGGTTGTAATTGAAGCAATGCTTTAGAATTTTTTTGCATTGGATGTTAAAAAAAAAATTTCTAATGTTGTTGTTGTTGAAATATCTTCACCATTAATCAATCTTTCTTTTTTATGGGATTTATTATGCTAAAAATTGATCAAAATTCATGGCACACTTGATCCGATTATTCTCCTACTCACATGGAAGAGCATAAATTGGAAATTTCACATTGAATTGAATACAATGAAATAGTTAATAATAAGTGGAAAATAGGGAAAAAGCACTCCGAGTGGTGCTTGAAAACTTCCTATGGAATTTGATGCTTCAAAAGCTCAAATAAAGGTAAAATACACCTAGTAGCAATCATTTTTGTTGTTGAATTTATTGAATTTTATTTACTCACAACTATCTTCAAATCTTTGCTTGTAGGTATATGAGGGAAAATAGAGGTTTCCTCCTTTAAAGGATCACCCCAAGCTGAGCCACTAATTAACCTAACTTGGAGTTATGTCTATGTGTATGGTTAGGTTTGTATTTTGGATTATTTTGGACTAATCTCATGCATAATTTTTTCTTGCAAGTCCTTGTAAAAAGAAATAAAGTTCATGTTGGAGAACCAAGGGATTAGATAGATCAAGCAACTAAACATTCAAATAAGAGTTAGAAGATACACCATTAAAAACTTAAGCACAAGTGAGGATAGATCAACATACAGTAGGGAACACAAGGATCCAAAATAAACAAATGATAGATTGATCCATAAGACCATCTATATATAGTACCAAAATGTAGCTAACTCCTTTAAAGCAAGGAAGACTATAACATACGCCTAAGTAAGATATGACTAGTATATTATGCTAATTAAGAACAATTAAACATTTATAAATGGTTGGCTTCATATGAAAAATCACATATCTTAGTGATAATAATATAAGTAAAGGATTCATGCATTATTGTAACTCGTTGGTTATGAATTAATCTATATAACTTTTATAAAATATTTGTATATCTATAATTTAATCCCTTTAAGTGGTATTAGAGCTACTATAGCTTGATATTGAAGCTTATGTTGAGATTGAAAACTTTTTTCATGGAAATGGAGGAGATGTAAAACGTATCCAAGATATTCACTCAAAGAAATAAAAGGATCCCCAAGATATCACAATAACTCAAATTAGTTAACCAATATTTACATGCAACAATAATAACACATGTTCAAAGATCCATGTACTATCCAAAAATAGTTGATTTGGTGATAATTGAAGATAAATAATACAAACACTTATTCAAGATTTGGAGCACGAACCTTCAATAGCCAAATTTATGAGGTTTTGGTCATGAATTAGGGAAAATGTGGCTTTCGGTCATGATAGTATTGTTGAGGAAGGGATCAACCAACAATGCACATAGTGGAAACACTAAAAGGATGGTTAAATGCTATATTTGAACAATGACACAATTGATTGGCACTGAAGCAATAGAAGGGAAATTAAATAAAATTAGTACCATTTAGAACCAACCCCCAACAACCCTTATTATGAAAAATTATATAATTGTACCACGACTGCTCCAAGTTGTCTATAAGTACTTGTGGATTCTTATATATTATCTTCCTCCTTGAACTAAATAGAGGAAACTGAATTTCAATGAATTGATGAGGCATTCGAGGTTTTCAACATTATGAAATCTATATGCTTACATCTATGAGCCATGCATGCTCAAAAACTCAAACCGAAATATTAGTTTATTTAAGAGTATATCAGGCTTGTTAGAAAGGTAAATATCATTGATAAGGGCTTAAGGAAATTAAATAAATGGTGAATAATTTTTTATGTGGTGGAGGACTATGGTCACCCTTTTTTCTCATTTAGAGGTTTGAACTTCACCCATAATAGGGTAGGAAGCATGAAACCCATGAATTTTAACATACAAGGTAACCATTTTCACCAAGAAGCATGGAAATGGGTGTGTAGAGATAGAATAGGCACTCAATAAATGACTAGGAATCTCTATGAAGAAGTGTAAATACAGTTCAGGAGGATGATAACGAAACACCCATAATAAAAAAGTGGACAGGTTTGAGTAGGGACGAGATTTCTACTGGCTTTGATGCCACTGTTAAACTATATTATTCAAATGATACACATGGAAATGCAAGTTTTGACCATCGGATTCATATTCCAAGGCCTCTTGGAATCTTGATGATGGTTCAATTTTTTCACCATAAACCAAATGGATTAGGTGTCTAACAATAATTGTAACAATAAGGGTATTATGCCACTTCAAGGTGGGAAACCATTTTGAGAAATTTAATAGGGTTATCTCGTTATAAAACTAATTGTACTTGAATAATACTTGATACATCTCTTTGCATTGAATGGGACTACATATAAATATAATCCAATTAGTGCATGTTTGAATAGTCATGACTAATTATTATTGTTTATATTCTTTACAAATATCTATGATTGTTGAGTTTATTCTTTATACATATCTTATTTTGTGCTTATTTCATCTACTTTATTATCAATATATATGTATATAACACTCTTTATATGGATCATGGATGAAAGGCTCCATGTGAATAAGAGTTCATAAATATGTGATATTAGATGTGGGTGTCCTTGAGAACACACATACTAACTTATATGATGATATGATGAAATTGTTGTAAAAACCCAATCCTTGTGTAGTGTTTGGTTTGCTAAATATTATTTTGGTTGTGAAAATACTACAATGGCTAGCGATCTATGTGGATAATGGTCTCCTTACCCATTAGATAGCACTTCAACTTCTTAACAACTTGAACCAAAGCATAGAGTTCTTTGTCATATATAGGGTAGTTCAAGACTTGGTAACATAACATTCAAGAATTATAGCATATTTTATTAACTCCCTATATCAAAGTTACTCCCATAACACATACACTTTCATCTATCACAAATTTGAAAGGATTTTTCAAGTAGACAATGCAAGAATTGGTGCTTGATTGATCTTCCATTTCAACTCGTCAAAATATGTTTTCTGATATTTTCCCCACTAGAAAATATTTTTGTCAGCTATTATGTCATGGGATGGTGCACCCACAACTTAAAGTGATGTGTTGAAAAAATGTAGCAAGAAAGGCTCAATTTTCCTTTAGCCTTAGTCAAATTGAGTAAAATCGAATTTCCACATCAGCGGGACAACTTGGAGGCAGTTAACTATTGTGACATGGACCTTGTCACTCAATTATCTTAGTAACTTCGAGTTAGAGGGCTTGGAGTTCAATTATGGATGTGTGATTACTAGATTATAGTAATCAATTTCAGTTATTTCAATTGTGTTCAGTTAACTGACCTATAACTATTGATAGAGTCAGTTCAAGGTCAATTTTTCAGTGGGACAATAGTCTAACTCAAAGAACTATTAGTTAATTGATTGATCATCCCAAAATAGCTAGTTCGTGAAGAGAATTCAAGTTCCTCAGCTGAAGTGAATATGAAAAGGTAGTGTAACATCAGTTGTAGAATATTTTTGAGTTTACAAGTGTTGCATGCAATCAATGATCAATCCTTGGTAATTGTGCAATTAAATTGAAGGAAATTTATAAATAATAGGGGCTAATTTCCTTAGTATTTTCACAAGGAAATAAGAGGATAGGTGAGTTGATATTTGGCTAAGTGTTGGCCATAGTTGTTCATGAAGCATAGCGAACAATTATTATTTTGCAAGTTGAGCTTAAAGCTAGATCTAGAAATTGTAATAGGTTATATATTCATCTGATTAATGCAAGGAGGCTTGAGGGGTTTTTCCTAGTTTGGTTCCCCTAGAAATCATTGTGTATTTTTGTTTTTATTATTGCATGTCTATGCATGTTGTTATAAATTGTGAATATAATTCCATAGATCATTAGAGTGTAATTGTGTCTCTTGATTTTATATTAAATTTCTTGAGAAGTTGCAATATTATCAAATTTATACACGATATCAGAGCCTCATAATTCACATTAGAACCAATATTTTGAACTTTTCTCTCAAAGAATTTTAAATTTGCAGCTTATGGGCAACAATTTTGCTTCAATATTGAGAGAATGCCTTTCAGTAGACTGAGATTGGAGTATGCTATGGAGGGTATCTCAAATTCGATAGCCTTGAATGATCGAATGGAAGTAGTTCTCGATGATAATGGTGTGTTAGAATATGTCAAAAATGATATTGAAAAACCCCAGTAGTCAGATGCATAACAATTAGCCCAATGGAAGAAGGATGTTGTAAAGACCAAAAGAATTATTCTAGAAGGTGTGAGATACCATGTGGTCTCAAATATCAATGGAAAAGAGACACCATTTTCTATGTGGAAAGAATTGAATGAGTTACTTGAAAATAACATTAATCATAGAAAATTGGCCTTGAAAGACAAACTTCAAAACATTAAGATGCAGAAGAATAATATTATTTCGCAATATCTCTCTAGATTTACACAAGCTTGGGATGAGCTTGGATGGTTTGGTGTGAATGTTGCAGAAGATGACCTGGTGATCCTAGCTCTTGTACGCCTTCGAAAATCCTAGAATAGCTACTAGGATGTGTTGTGAACAAAAGGGAAAATTTACCAAATTGGGAAATTTTGTGATCTGATTTGGTTCAAGAAGAGTTCAGGAGAAATAACTAGGATGGAACATCATCCAAAGTTGAGGATGAAGAAAAATTTTCATTGGTTGGAAAGAGGAAGAAGGGAAAATGGAATAATACCTAAATAAAACTATAGAACAACTAAAATAATGGCAAGAAGAAAGACATGAGTAAGATAAAAAATTTCCACAGCCATGAGTTCAGGCACTATGAAAAAAAATTTGCACAAAAATTCTACCAAGAAGCCTTCAGGAGGAGCATCAAGTGAATCAATGGCTTCACAACTCGAATTAGACTTCACCCTAATAGCATGGATGGCCATCACTATTATGGGGAGTGTGCGGTACCATGATTTATGTGCCTCGCTCCATATGACATGGTGCAAGGAGTTTTTCAGTAGCTTGGAGGAGAAGGATCTCCAAATGCATATAAAAATGGGGGATGATGGGAGATATAGTGTTACAGGAATTGGCACTGTCACCTTTGAGAGGGAGAAAGCCTCTCCTCTTTGCCTCAAATATGTTATTTTTGTACCTGGGTTGAAGAAGAACTTGGTATCTGTAGCAGTTTTGGAGGATTGTGGCTATGATGTTATTTTTAGTAAAGGGAATGCCTTTTTGAGACACATAACTACTAGGAAAGTGAAGAATATTGAGGTTCGAGTGAAGAACCTATACAAAATTGAGGTGGAAGATTCTACTGCATTGATAATTAAGGATGAAAAAGTGTAGAGTATCGATGTTGGAGAATTTTGGCATAGGATATTGGGTCATCTACAACATCGCGCCTTAAAAATCATGCAGAAGATAACTATTGGTCTCCCTAAATGTTCCCTTCACCAACATGATGTTTGCAAGGGGTGAACATTAGAAAAATATGTCAAATCCACTTTTCATGACTGAGATTGTAGAGCAGATGCAATCTTGGAGCAGACACACTTTGATGTTTTTGGACCATTTTATACAACCTCCATATAAATACATAAGTACTATGTTATTTTTATTGATGATTTCTATAGAAAATGTTGGATATTCTTCATCCGGAAGATGGATGAAGTTTTCTCAAATTTTTTTGAGTTCAAGGCATTAGTTGAGAAGGAGACTGGGAAGAAGGTGTAGGCCCTCAGGAGCGATAATGGAGGTGAATTTGTTTTGTGTGACTTCAAATATTTTTACGTAAAAGAAGGTATTTGAAGGGAATTGACAACACCCCATAACCCACAACATAATGGGGTAGCTGAAAGGAATAAAAAAAGCATAATGGGAGAAAAAAAGTCCATGTTGCATGATCGAGGGTGGCCATTTCATCTATGGGAAAATGCATGCAAAACCGCAGTATACTTGCAAAACCAGAGTCCTCATAGGATACTTAGAATCATCATAAGCTTTCTCTGGGAGAAATCATGATGTGTCTCGTTTCAAAAATTTTTGAGCTTCATTTTATTGCCATGTCTCGAAGGATTTGAGGAAGAAACTTGAGCCTACAACAGAGTTGGGGTTTTGTAGGAAACACCGAAACTACACACAATTACCAGGTGTATTTTCCTTCACTAAGGATGATAGTTGTAAGGATATATGTCAAGTTTGATGAGGGAAAGGATATGTGATTCTATATGGAATGAGATTTGAGTATCCCACTAGAGCGGGAGCTTATAGTTCCAAAGGAGGAGCCTCAAGATGAGCTTCAGGAGGTTGTGGAGTAGCCACATGCAGAGGAGAAAACAAGAGGAAAAATGGAGGTACCCACTCAACTAAAATATCCCTGAGAGGGGAGAAAGATAACCATAGAAGCTTATATATTTTCCAGGATGCATGGGAAAATGTTGGATTCCCCACATCACACTACAGGCAAAGGTGGCCACCTGATAGGCACATTGGATACATGGCTCTCATGACCAAGCACATTAAGACAGATCCTTCCTCATTTGAGGAAGCAGTTGATCTACCTATTTTGGTTGATGCCATGTTGGAAGACTATGAATTCATCATGAATAAAAATGTAAGTGAGGTGGTGTTGAGACTAGAAGCGAAATCAATGGTTCGTTTGAGATGGATATACAAAGTGAAGCATGCAGTGGACAGGAGCATCAAGAAATGCAAGTCCATATTTGTGGCCCAAGGATTCTCTCAAATAGAGGGAGTGGAATATGAGGAAAATTATGCACTAGTTGCAAGATATTCCTTAATCATGTCCATTCTATCATTTCCTGCAGAGTTGGGGTGGAAAATACACCAAATGGATGTGAATACCACCCTTATAAATGGTGCTATTGAGGAGGAAATTGATATAGAGAAGCCAAAAATATTTGAGAAATATGGTCAAGAGTTGCATGTGTGGAGATTCTAGAGAACATTGTATGGTCTCAAACAAGCACTCTGAGCATGGTACACTTGAATCGACAGTTATCTCAGTGGATTGGGCTTCACCAAAAGTGAAGTAGATGTGAACCTCTATCACATTGTGGTAGATGGTAAGTTGTTTATTTTTATTTTTTTTTGTTGATTTAATACTAACAGGTGATGAGTAGTTTATTTTCTCTTGCAAAGAGGATATTGCTAGGGAATTTGACATGAAAGACATGGGCCTCATGCATTACTTCCTTGGGTTGGAAGTATGACAGGGTGATGGTGAATTTTTTGTATCCCAAGGAAAGTATGCTACCGATATACTTAAAATATTTCACATGGGGAATTGTAAGCCCATGGACACACCTCTAGCTACAAACTGGAGGAAGGAGAATGACACTTCAGGTGAAAAGGTTGATGATTCCATTTACACGTAGCTTGTGGGTTCACTAATGTATCTTGTGAACACATAACCCGCCATGTGCTATGGATTCAACCAACTTATTCAAGCTATGGTGAGGCATACCAAATTATATTGGAAGGCAAAAAAACATGTGTTACATTACCTCAGAGGCACTACCTACTATGGATTATGGTACAAATGGGATGAGGGAGTGAAGCTGCAAGGATTCATTGACGCATATTGGGTAGGGAGTCCATTTGACAGAAAAAGTACAGAAGGTGTTATCCTCAGTGTTGGGTCCATAGCTATTTCCTAGTACAATAGGGAGCAGAGGTTTGTGGCACTCGCCTCAAAAGAGGTTGAATATATGGTTGCAAGTCAAGAAACATGTGAAGAAATATGGATGAGGAAGATATTTGTGGGATTATTTAGTCAGGAGATGGATCCAACATTGATATATGTCGAAAATTAAATTTGCATTAAGCTCTCTAAGAATATGGTATTTCATGACAAGTCCAAGCACATTGATATCTGTTATCATTATTTACGGGACTGTGTGCATATGAGAATTATGTTGCTACAATACATTCCAACTGAGGAGAAAGATGTTGAAACCTTGAAAAAGGCATTTTCAATAGGTAAATTTGAATTCCACAAGTGTAGGATAAGGGTGGTGGAAAATACATTTCTTGCTAAGAGGGAGTGTTGAAAAAATGTAGCAAGAAAGGCTCAATTTGACTTTAACCTTAGGAAAACTGAGTAAAATAGAATTCCACATCAGCGGGACAACTTGGAGGAAGTTAGCTAGTGTGACATGGATATTTTCACTCAATTAGCTTAGTAAGTTTGAGTTAGAGGGCCCTGAGTTCAATTATGCATGTGTTATTACTAAATTTTAGTAATCTTGTTGAGTTATTTTAATTTTTATTTAGTTAACTGACCTTTAAATATTGATAGAGTCAATTGAAGGTCAGTTGTTCAGTGGGATTATAGTCTAACTCATATATTTTTTAGTTAACTGATCAATCAACCCAAAATATCTAGTGCATGCAGATAATTCTAGTTCCTCGAGTGAAGTGGAGATGACAAGGTAGTGTAACATCAATTATAGACTAGTTTTGAGTGTACAGGTGTTGCATGCAATCAATTATCAATCCTTGGGAATTATGTAATAAATTTGGAGAAATTCCTAAATAATATGGGCTAATTTCCTCTGGATTTGCACAAGGAAACATTAGGCTAGGTAAGCTGATATTTGGATAAGTGTTATCTAGAGTTGTTCATTAAGCAAAGAGAACAATTATTCTTTTGTAGGTTGAACTCAGAGATGGAGGGAACATTTGTAATATATTCTCTATTCATTTGATTAATGTAAATAGGATTGAGGGGTTTTTCCCAGTTGGGTTTTTATGCAACCAACTCACAAACAGAAGAAGACATAGATCAATGACTTAAAAATTATCCTCTTCGAGGGGGGAACCTCCTTTACATTACATAAATGAATAATTATTAGATGATACAAATGATAATACCTCTTTGGTATATATAGGAGTCAAAGGGGTCACAATATAATCAGAGCCTACATAATAATAATAATTTAAGGGCACGACAATAACAATATGGGGGATACATGGGCAGAAAAATAACAATAGGGGGCTACACTAACAATAAAAGTAAGGGGGATACACTAGTATTATAGGGACATAACATTCCTCTTTCCTTCAAAAAAGTGTTTTCCTCAATGCTTGAGTAGTTCTAGACGCTTTTGTATAAAATTTTGATCCTCCCATGTGGAACCTTCAGTGGGTAAGTTATTCCACCTAATGAGATACTCTGAAATTAGTTAATTCTGTAGCTTTCGGGTTCTTTTTTCTATGATTTCTTCAGGCTCAAATATGATTTTTCCTTCTTCGTCAAGTTTTGAAAACATTGTTTAAACTTGGAGCTTGTTACCCGTAACCTTATTTAAGCATGAAACATGGAAAACTGGGCATACTCTGGAAGATGCAGGAAGCTCCAATTTGTATGCCATAGTACCAATCTTTTGGAATACCTTGTAAGGACAAGAGTACTTGGGTAATAGTTTATTATCCTTGTTAGCTTGCTTGAGTGACATTTTTTTTATGGTTGTAGCCCTAAAAATTTCTAGTTTCATACATCAAATCTTCTTTCACTGCGATGTCAATTTTCTTGTTGTTTCAGACGATTTTGTGCCAGAGTGATGTTATACTTTAAGAGTTGGAGAACTTATTTTTTATGCTCAATGTGATCTTCCACTGCTTGAACCTTATTATTTCCTCTTAAATATGATGTGATGGATGGTGGATGATATCCATTAAGTGCCATAAATGGGGTCATTTTTGTTGCAGTATGGAACGAAATGTTCGTACCACCTTTCATCCAGAGGCAACCACTTGACCCATT